>APFE031253754.1:0-10173 GCA_000404065.3 Pinus taeda | reverse complement strand
AAAAAAATAAAAAGTAACAAAAAATCATAAAAAATATAAAATAAAAAATCATAAAAATTTCTTTTAGGATTTTAGACTTTAGTTTAAATTTTAAGTTTTGTTTTAGTTTTAGATTTTTATTTTTGTCAGAAAAGCATAAAAAATTTAGCATCGTGGGAATATTTTGCCTTTTAAAGTCTCAGCTTGGAAATTTTATCAAGTCCTATTTTGCATTGTTGAGATAAAAGTTTTAATGTGGGATGAGCGTTTACCTTGATGAGATTTGGCATGCTTAAATATAATATCTGGTTGATGCGCTAATTTACATGGTCATATCTTTCAGAGTTTATTTCCTTTTAATTTGCCTGATCATTGTTAAAAGTGTTGTGAATTTACTGATATCTCATATTTTCGAAAGTAATTTGATGTTAAATGATTGTTGTGCATACTCTACATTCCTGCAACATCTGTTAAGTGATCATTTTGACACCAAACCCATAAGGCATTGGTCCATTAAATTAAACAAAACTACTTAGTGCTTTTCTCTTTCGTGTCTCCCAAACCAACTGGTTCGCAGTTGGTGATCCTTTCCTTTTAGGGTCTACCCCCCTTAGCCGTGGGAGACAGGCTTAAACGGAGAGATCGGGGATCAGAGTGACAGCCCCCGGTCTGAGCGTTGTCGCGACAATCTGTGCGACAACAGGAGGACTTGTTGTAGGGTGGACAGTCCTTACGTCGGGCTTGATCTACTCTAAAGGCGCAGCATGGAGGGCAGCATCTTATTGGAGGGTAGCCACAGCAAGGGAAAGTAATTCTGGGCCAGTTTGATGAGCTGTTAGGGATTGTGATTGGTGCCCTAATCGGTACCAGAATTGCAGTAGTGCAGCAAGAAGTATACAGCACTTTTAAGAGATGCTTTGAGCATTCGGTTGATGATGTTTTGAGGACATTTCCTTCAGGAGTTGCTTTGTGCTAGGCCACAGGCCATAGCACCATAGCAAGGGCTTCTTAGGGCTGCCCTTTGTGCCTTATCCAAAATTGCAGGAGCTGGCAATCAGAGGAATGTTGCAGCAGTGTTATATAGATTGATGATCTACCAAAAGGGATATGCTACAGCACCCTTATTGAATGTTGTCAGGGTTGCTTGGACTTACTGTTGCTGTCATAAAATCTCAGATTTGTATATTTGTACTATCTCTCTCTACTGAACTATTGAAGATTATAAGAAGAATTGATCAAGGGTTTCCTCACATTGGGGTTTGTCCCTGGTTGGTGCCACATCTTGTGTCCTCTTGCCTTGGCTTGTCTTCTACTGTTTGTGCTTATGTTCTATCTGCACTTTACTATCATGCTAATGTGATTGCTAATCTGAATATTGTCATTGGGCTAATATGAAAAATTGAAGTAAATTGCTCTAAGCATAGAACATACGAAAATTTAACACAAAAAGACTTACACAAGTTCATACACCCATGTTAGAAAGCATCTCTATGGGAAAATGCCATGGGATGGAAATAAACAAATAGGAATTAAAACTTGGTTCTACCTGCACTTTACTATCATGCTGATGTGATTGCTAATCTAAATATTGTCATTGCGCTAATATGAAAAATTGAAGTGAATTGCTCTAAGCATAGAACATATGAAAATTTAACACAAAAAGACTTACACAAGTTCATACACCCGTGTCAGAAAGCATCTCTATGGGAAAATGCCATGGGATGGAAATAAACAAATAGGAATCAAAACTTGTGGAAGTGTGTCACAACATCAAAGAGCCAAATACATAAGGCAAGAGGAGGAAGCTCAATACAAATCTAAAAGATAAAAGGGTGACTTTGAACATGACACCACTAACCCACAATCACATAGACTAAGAACTCCATCAGTGTCCTCCCATGGCAGTGGATATGGAGGCATAGGAACAAACATCCCTTTAAGGCATAGAACCATATCAGATTTCCTTGACGAATGGTGTAGCAATGATGTGGATTCAAAAATTTACCAATTTCTCTATGCATGTGGGATACCATTCAATCTTCTTTGCTCACCTTATTGGCATGAAATGGTTTCTGCCATTAATGATGCCCCCAAGGGATACAAGAGCCCTAGGTATGACAAGGCTAGCATTGTGGGACTTGATCATAAAAAAGCAAAAATAGCACATGCTTTGGGTAAAATGACAAGTTTTGGAATGACCATGGGGTATCGATTGTATCTAATGGCTGGACAAATGTAAAAGGCAAGCCATTGATGAGTGTTTTTGTTGTGTCTACTAGTGGTGTAGTCTTCCTTTTAGCATATGATTACTCGTAACCATTACTTCAAACAATTGAAAGAATTGGGCCATACAATGTCATCCAAGTCATCATTGATAATGCTTCTAATTGTAAGGCAGCGGGAGCAGTTATTGAGGATAGATACCCCAACATATTTTGGTTTGGGTGTTTGGTTCACACAATGAACCTTTCGATGCATGATATTATTAAGAACAAACACCCTCAATGCAAATGGATTGGTGATTTGTACAAGAGATGCAAGAGAATGATAAAATTTATTACCAATCATAGTAATACCCATGGGTTTTTCCATAGTCACTCAAGTTTGGAGTTGTTGAAGATTGCGAAGACTAGATTTGCTAGCTATTACCTCACCTTCAAGCGCCTTTTGAAGGCAAGAGAGTCATTGGATAGCATGGTATCAAGTCAACACTGACAGGTATTAAAGGACAGGGCTCCAACCGCAATGGGCAAGCAAGGTTTTGAAGAGGTGGAGAACATCGTTCTTGATGGTTTGTTTTGGGCACGTGTGAGGGAAGTTTTGCAAATCATCAAGACCATTTATAACATGATTCGTTTTGCAGATACAAAAGCACCAGTGATTGGGAGGTGTATGCGCAGATGGATAACATGTTGGGGCAAATAAAAGATATTGCTCAGGAAAAAGATCCCAACTTGTATGATATTATTCACAAATTTGTGTGTGCACAGTGGGATAAACTTAATGTTCCACTATATGCCTTGGCATATATCCTTACGCCAAAATACTACTCTCCATCTTGGTTGGGCAAACCTACACGTGGGGGTGGGGCTAGGATCAAACCCCATACAAATCCAAATGTACAAAATGGGTATATGACAACATCAGACAAGTTGATCCCTGACAAGGATTGCTAGATTGTGTCTTGAATTATGCAAATACTTCACTAGCACCGAAGTGTTTGGTTCTTTGCATGCAATGGAAGATAGGGACAAATTTGATACTATCACATGGTGGGACGTGTATGGCAACCAGGGACTTGCCAAAATTGGCAAAAAAAGTCCTTTCACAAGTTGTAAATACTTCTTCTACAAAGAGGTGTTGGGGCACCTATAGCTTCATCCGTAATGTGAGAAGAAACATACTCAATGAAAACCAGGCAGAAATTTTGATTTATGTGCACCACAACTTGAGGTTGTTGAGTCATTATTGTGATCGGGGTCGAGATGATACATCATATACAACTTGGGACAACATCCCAAAGGAAGATAATTTGGAGGATGGTGTTCTACATCTAGAAGAATTGGAAATGAAATTTTTGAAAGATGATGAACAAGCAACAGCAACCATGCCACACCCATCATCCAGTAGTAGTGTTGAAGCTCCACAATCTTTGTCTTTGTTGCCGCCACCTCCAACTACATCTACATCCTCACGTGGAGGTCATGTGCCTACATCCTCACGTGGAGGTCATGTGCCTACATCCTCACGTGGAGGTCATGTGCCTTCAGGTTCTGGTCATCCGACTATGCAGGAGGAGACTCCCAGTAGACCACCACGGCCTTCTCAAAAATTACACATTTCTCGTGGCAAGAGGCCCAAGCATTAGCAATAGATAATCGATTTACTTGTCTTTCTAATTTCTAGTAGTTTTTATAATTGTTGACTCTTTCACATTTATTGTGATATTTTTTGTAAACAATATATGACAATTTAAATTTGAAGTTTGAAGTTTGAAGTTTGAAGTTGGCAATTATAACTCATTGGTGATGAATTATGAATATATTATATGATGCTTCATAAAAGTTGAAAGTTGAAACATTTCATTTCATGTTAGATATTCTTTGTTATTGTTCGGTTAATTGGTAATAGTAATGGTTGCAAGTACAAGTTACAACTTTAGTGATCAATGATGATAAATGTTATATATCGAATTTTGAAAGCTTGAAACTTTCAGATTGATGAATCATGAGACTCAATATGTTGTATGTTACTAACTTGTGGAAGTGGTTGATGAAGATTATAACTTCTAGATGATTGATGCTATATGGTTCAATCCATGTTTTTATGCTTTTTATATCTAATTCATCATTCTACATGCTTTTGTTGACATATATGCATCAAAATATATATTATATAAAAATTCGCCCCTGATTTGCTCCCAAATCGGGAGCTTTTGAAAATGTCACTCCCCGCTCCCGCTTCTGCTCCCGCTCCCACTCTCGCTCCCAAGTAACCTTGTTCTCAACAACGTTCTTTTTATATCTAATTCATCATTCTACATGCTTTTGTTGACATATATGCATCAAAATATATATTATATAAAAATTCGCTCCTGATTCGCTCCCAAATCGGGAGCTTTTGAAAATGTCGCTCCCCGCTCCCGCTCCTCACTTCCGCTCCCACTCCCGCTCCCGCTCCCGCTCCCAAGTAACCTTGTTCTCAACAATGTGATCTCGTTATGGAATCCTGATAGTCTACCTAAAATTAAAATTTTCTATTGGATGCTAGTTCATTAAAAAATATTGACAGCAGAAAAGCTCTGCAAAAGAGGAATTATAGGGCCCTCCAGTTGTATCTTGTAACAAGAGGAATCAATCAACCGCTTATTCCTGGAATGTGAGTTCTCCAAGCAGGTTTGGGACTTCCCCTTAAAAAATATCTCACACAGGATTGTCTGGCCCGTGAGAATTACTCAATTTTTTTATTCTTCGGAGAAGCATTATGTCGGCTCCTTTCCTGGCAAATATCTCTTAAAAATGATTTGGTGGGCCCTTCCCAAGATTATCTGTTGGAAAAATTGGTTGGCCAGAAACAGAGCTATATTTCAAAACAACTTCTCAAATCCTTTGAGGATTGCGATCATGGATTTTTTCTTGCTGGATGAAGCAATAAAGTCTAACATGTTCTATTCCTCTTCCCCCCGGGATTTGGATGAGATGGAAGAAGCCTGGATTAACAACTTCACACTCGAGGAAGTTGGAACAGATAAATTGAAAGTTGAAGAAAAGCAATCTAGAAAGCTTAGGCTCTCAAAGCAGGAATTTGATGAATGGCTCCCAGGTCAACAGCATCCAGTTCTCCTCTTTGTTGGGACATCAAAATCCAATCCAGGGTTGGCAAGAGTGAGTGAGGTTATCTATCACCTAGAAGGAATTCAAGAAATTTTGTACTCTTGGAATCTGGGTTCAGCTACAAAAAATCAAGCAGAAGCTTACAATTTATAGTATTATACCAGGGTCTTGTCCAAGTTCTATCCATTAAGATATCCAGGTTGATTGCAGTAGGAGACTGCTCCCTTATTATCTCTTGCAAAAAGACTCATCCCCTGACAATCTGAGGCTGAAGACTCCCCTTCAAAGGATCAGAGACTTGCTGCATAAGTTTGAGCATTTTGAAGCCTTCTACATATTAAAGCAAAACAACATGGAGGCAGACCAATTAGCAAATCAAGGGGTCCAACTAGGAAAGGGAAAGACTGTTGGTAAATGAGCACAAGTCCAATTGTTTATCCCTTAATGACAATGAACACCACTCAAGAGTCCAAACAAAGTTAGAAAGGGCTCCAAGGATCAAAGCATTTGGTTGAATGTGACACCAGCTGCATGGTTGTTGAAGGGCATGTGCTCACGTGACCTCAAAGCAGATATGGCAGCTGTTCCCACTTATCCCCCCCATGTCATCGCATCCATTGTCCTGTCAATGCATTCAGAAGGTTTACAAACATGTTGGTTCAGTTATGGTTCACAGAGCTTCTCAGTACGAGCCCAGAGGAATGTGACAGAAATGAGGAAGATGATGGCGACTTCAAGAATCTTTGTCCTCATTGTCAAGGCCCGGACTCCCTCCTGGCTGTTTGCAACCCGTGTTGCACTTCAGGTTTTTTTTTGGTAATTCTACTCTGCAGGTTATTCTTCTTCACTTCCCTTTCAATGTAAGGCTGCTGGAGATTATTGATAAGATACAGGATGAAAAAGAGGATGTGTCAAATGCCATCCTGAGGCTTCAGCTACATCACAATCAGCTAGCCTCTTCCCTCATTGTGGCCATAGAGAAGCTTATTCAATAGAAATCTCAATTATGCAGAATTGAAGATGAATTGGGATATGTCAGAGCTCAACTGGAAGAATTAAATTTGCAACTCTATAGAAGAAGCATTGACATTCGCCTCTCAGCCAACTCAGTGAATATGGAGTATCCAGAGCTTCCAGATGTCAATGAGCCAGCAGACTATAAGATGGGACAGAAGGACAAGCAGAACCCTATAGCAAAAGACTCCAAGACATAGCCCAAGTATCAAACGAATTGTAAATTTTGTCTGTTGTTAGGAACTTTTTGAAGAATTTAAACATTAGAGTTGTGGAAAAGTTTGAAATGTATATAGAAAGACGTGTAGAATCTTGGATGGCATGGTCTGTAACAGACTCAATCTCACAGCCTTTAAAGCTCATTTTTGATCTCTTATGCAGTGCTGCATTCCTCACGCAGATTTATAATCTCAAGATTACAGTTAGGGTTAAAAAAATAATAATATAAGATCATAGATGCAATAAAATATACACATTGGCTAGAGGGTAAACAAGAAATAGGTGTATGCAAAAGTTTTTACAGGTATGCCAATCATTTTCTATGTAGAACATGGTCCATTGCTTTATTTAGTACAATTTCTGGAAAAATAAGGAATTTCAATAACGAAAAACATATCTAGAGAAACAGAACAAATTAAAACTGAAAGTGAACTTTCTAGTCAGAAAATGAAGCCTCACTGTAATTGTTCAGCGGCATCATACAGACCCATGCCCTGTGTACTTGTACCATTGATGGCCAAGATTTTATCTCCAGGCATAACACCTGCACGATCAGCTGGCCCTCCAACCACAGGAGAAATGACAATAAGATTAGCCGAAACACCATTGCTGGCCATATCAATTCCCACCTCCAAACCTACTCCTGTAAGAGCACCTGTAGTGCCAGACTGCCTTCATAACAAATTGTGGCACATATTAGAAACCACAAGCAAATATAGTACCATAATGTCAGTTCCCTCAAGATTTCCCATATTTCATCGGATTTATAATTGGAAATATTTTTACTATTTTCATTCTGACCAAAATATCGCACACATCATTCTAAAAGAGCATTCCACTTTAATACAAGTATTAATTTATTATTTTAAAACATTTCAAGATCAGGAAATTGATCCTCTACTTACAATAATGTATCTAATGATATTTATTATTGACAAAATCTAATATAAGGGTAAAAAGTACAATAAAAGAATGCACAGTACAAAATGAGTCTCTTGAGTGGAAAATGTGTATACCCGCAAGCTCTTAAACTTTTCTGGTTCCAAAAAACGCGTAAAAGGATCATCCAAAGTTGCAAGCATTTTCCGTATTGCAGCATCTGATTATGTTTTAAACAGGCAGCAAGTTAGAATATAAGTGAAAAATCCAAACAACCAAAGACTAAATGGAAAATGCCACAGAAAATAGAGGAACATTAAGATGCCAAAACAAATACTTCTTCACTTATAAGTTGAAATTAACCTTTTTCTAGATCTGGAGACTTCAATTATCAATATGCTTTTGAAAAACATAATAATTCTATGCAATAAGAACCTCAATTTCCATACTAGCATAACCATTTGGAAACTGGATTACTCACAATAGCACATTCTATCTTTAGAATCCTCTGTTCGACTGTTTCAATGGTCAAAACATTTTTACTTTACCTACCTGGAGTTATATTGGTGTAAGCTTCAATTTCAGCCACTTTGATCCAGCTTGCCAACCAGCAGCCTCACATTGATCCACAGATAGCCAACCACAGTTTCATCTCAGCCACTCTCCAGTCAGTAATTTTCTTTCATCTGGCCAGTTCACCCAATGAAGGAGGGTCTTCAAATATGAGGTAAGCTAACCATTTTTTTATCAAGTGCTTTCATTTAATAGTTTGCAGCATTCTAGTATGGAGCACAGGTCAGACTGGATAAATTGACCACTTTTGACTGTATCTTTGTTCCCCTGCTTCACCTTGGTCATTATCTTCTGCCCCTAGTCCAGTGTAACCCTCCTTGAGGTCTTTCTTTCCACAGTCTAGGAGGGGCACAAATAGGACGGCTTGATTGATGATGTGTGTCCATCTATTGTCCATGTTTTCCATTTTCTGCCCTTTCCCCTTGATCACTTCCCTTCAAGTTGATTGCTTACTGCTCACATTTTGTTGGTTGGCCCCTGTGTACCATGTCTTTAAGGTCCCAGAAACTTGGCTCCAAGAGGTTGAAGCAGCTGAAAGAAAGATTAGAGCCTATATAGGCACACTTAAGGAAAATTTTAAAAAGGAAAAAATGGCTAGGACAAAGTGCAGGTGCATAGACAAAAGCTTAACCTGAGCTCTACCCCCCTCACTAACCCTCACCCAGTTCCTGGCATATCATGATCTATCTAAATAAAATGAACTATTAAAAGTCCCAACCCTGATGAGCAATAAACTACTACATCTTTAAGGGGAATTTGATGCATCTCATTGAAGGTCGTAACCCAACCTATCCATGCACACTCAAGGGGTGGTATAAATAGGACGAGAAAAGGGGTAACTCAGGTCCCACAATTGCTCCCTCTTCACATCATATTACTCAAGGGCATTGTTTGCATAGATGGTACACCACAATGGCATCCTCCATGAAGTCAAACCCTAAATCATTTCACTTTTCACTTGCAGCTTCTGATTCATGGGTCAGCCTAGGAACTGTTCCTCCACTGCCTTGAGGTAGGAACTGTTCCTCCTATTGATAACCTTCCCATACTTAAGTGGGGAAAATAATTTACAAGTCCTAAACTAGAAAGACAATTGAAGGTAAGACTTGTGTGATGTACTTTAATGTCTTGTTTCATTAAATATGGCCCACTCTGATACACTTATGGTTTGAGGCACCTTTGATGTTGACCTCCCTTGATCCATGAGTTGCGTTAGGTGACTGCTTCAGGTCTCTTCAGCCGTCCCTTGAGGGATTAGAGATTGCTTCTTCAGCACCTCAAAGAGGACATCTAGCCCACTTGTGCCTCCACCACAGACCTTCCAAGCAGGTTGTTGCACACTTTTTGAGGGACATTCTGGCTGATGATGATTTCACGGCATAGAGAATGTCATTCTTCTTTTAGCACCTTGGACAATGAGATTCAAAGCTAGGGCATTGCCTACATTTGATGATGTATACAAGACTACAAGATGCCCCCAAGATGACTTTGTACCCTACTTGATGGACATTGCCTCGTGGATGACAATTTGATGGTGACTTTTCAGTGCGGACCGCATTGGAGGGCTTGTGCACATTTTGGATAGAGGATGTTTCCTTGAAAACCATGACATCATCCTTCTAGAGCTTGAACTTGTGACTTACATACCCACTTGCACGACATCATGGAGTTGATCGCCCACTTGATGCTAGTGATGGTTTCTTGAGATACAGCACCTTCTCCTTGATCATGGAGGTGACCCATGATGATTTTCCACCCTTGGAGGCATATCTAACACAATTGGATGACAAAGAAGGAAGGGCTTGACTTGTGCTTGGAGCCTGGAGGATATTCTTGTCAAGGGTCTAGGGTTTGGCATTGATCAATAGAAGCTTTAATAAGAGAAATTTACGAAAGGGGTTTTCCTCTCTAAGAGAGAGAGGTTTTGCCCTGATAGAGAGCCAATATATTGTGTTCTTATTTCTTGTGTTTTGGTAGCAGTTTGATGAAGTAAACACACATTCAATAATAATAAGAGAAGAAGATCAAGCTAACAAGAAAATTGTAAAAGTGTTTCACAAATTGTTATCAAGTTGTGAATCCTAATATACCTAATTGTCCTAGATTCTTCAACATGGTATCAGAGCTAAGGTGACACATCAAGGAAAGGGCATCTCAAGAACACTCATAAGGTGAC
>APFE031253736.1:0-15126 GCA_000404065.3 Pinus taeda | reverse complement strand
GGTGGAGGTAAAGGAAGAGGAGGTGGCGGAGGAGGAGGATGAGGACATGGTGGAGGTTGAGGTGGTGGAGGTGGAGGAGTGGGTGGAGGTTGAGTTGGTGGAGGTGGAGGTTTAGGAAGAGGAGGTGGTGGAGGAGGTTGCGAAGGAGGAGGCAGAGGAGGGGGTGGTGGTGGACGAGGTGGAGGTGAAGGTGAAGGAGGAGGGGGTAGAGGTGATGGTGGAGGTGTAGATGGAGGTGGAGGAAGTGGGGTAAGGGGTTTGAGGTTGAGTTGGATGAGGTGGTCGGGGGGTTTGGAGGTTGGGGCGGTGGAGGATGTGAAGGTTGAGGTGGTGGTGGTGGAGGAGGTGCTAGAGGAGGAGGTGGAGATGGAGATGGAGGAGGAGCTAGAGGAGTAGGACGAGGATGAGGAAGTGGAGGAGGTGGAGAATAATGTCATCCTAGACATAGTTAATATGTGTAGTATTGCACAACAACCTTGCTATTAAAGTTAACAGGGGTTACATTTAGTTGCAAAATAAAAATACCAGGGGAGTGTGGAGGTGGTGCAGGAGGAGGAGGAGGTGGATGGCAAGGTGGAGGTTGAGGTGGACGTGGTGGGGGATGGCATGGAGGTTGAGTTTATGGAGGGTTGGAGAAGGTGGAGGTGGTGATGGAGGAGGAGGTGGAGATGTAGGTGGAGGTGGAGGAGTAGGAGGAGGTGTCGGAGGTGGAGGTGGTCATTAGTTCTCGAATTTCTAAATTTTGGACTAGTAATTTTCTGCTATTTTTCCTATGGCTTAAGAGAGGTATTTTTGAGAGATTCCACTTGGAATTGGGATCTAAAACATCCTAGTCAATAAAATAAAAATTCCCATACAATTCTAATTTGATTTTCTTGGTCATTCAGTGAATTATAGTCTCCTATAATAAATCTCTTGTAGGAACAACAATATCTCCTATAACAAACCTCCAATAATTATATACTTACCCAGATATGCTCAAGAAGATTGATTATTCTCCCTTAGGGTTGAATCAAGAACCCTAGACTCTAAGTCAATGATCAGCGAAGACTAAATACCACTTAGGACTTTCCTCTTTACCCATGCAATACATTTCATCGATTTGGGCTAATTAACAAATTTGTGAAATACAGAATACAATGATGACTTTCGCATCCAATGAAATCTATTAATGGACCTAAACTCTTTGAAATGTAATGATTTAAATTTACTTTGGTGTGCCCTAACTAGATGTCAAGAAGCATAGGTCTTCAATAGAAGAGGACCAACAATGTATTGGAAAGAAAAGTATGTGTATCCTCTTATTGATGTTGATTTCATAGTTGATGTAGATGTCCAAGTTGCAAAGTTTGGTATTGGACACATGTGGACTATTGGATGGTAGCGTGAGATTGGACCAAGTTGGCCCTAAAGGTATCACCATTGAAGGACTATGGTGTCTTCTAAATGAGACATATATTAAAAGTGATTAAGGTTCGACCAACTGGGAAGAGAATTTCTACAACACAAGTTCATTGTGGGAGAAGGACGTGTTACCGTGATAGGAAGATTTCCTCTTGCCCTATGTTTGTCTTCATTGGAGTAGTGCAAGAGGAAAATAGTGGGAAGAATTTCCTAAGCAGCTGAGGAGCAACAACAGGTAAGAAGCCTAAAAAATGCCTTTTTCTTGAAGGATTACGTAGCATCTAGTGAGCATGAAGTCCATATGTGTTGGTTGTATATGGTCTTATGATTAACTATATGGAAGATTGGAGAAACGAGTTCAATGGCCTAAAAGAGTTGGTTTATTTATACAGGATCGACGCTAGAATGGAAGCAAAGGACCCATATTGTATTCATGACATGAAAAAGTAGTTTTGATTGAGATCCATATCATCTAGATTATCAATGTATCTTTTCCTTGTATTGATGTACTAGTGTATGTATGATGGATATTATCGCTAGTAAGAGAGCCCCGACCTGTGTTATAAATTGATAATACAACAAAGTTGGGTTGTAAAAATTATAAAAATTTGTCTATATTTTATGCACTAATAGGTTTATTGTTGTATATCATTTCAGCGTGCATGGTAGTTTTTTATGATACTTGGATTGGCAACGTCAACGATTGTAAGATTCTATCCTAGACTCTAGTAACATGAAAAACCAACAAAGTTCAAATTTAAAAACTTTAGTTATTTCAAGGGAAAATTGAATGTCCAATGAGGGAGGAAACATTTTTATTTGTTACATTATCATGTATATATTGATATCTGAATTATCACGACAATATTCAAATCATAGTACCTAGACATTCATCTTGACTTTACAATAATTTCAAACAATGATGTGAAATAATTACTTTCTAGAAAAATATTACAACAATAAAAATTTTTAAAAAGTGTTTAATATAAAGAAAATATATATAATGATTGAGAAATAATATCTGGCCACTAGATAATATTCATTCCTGCCTTCAATGTGCCCATTCTTTCTACAATGTTTACGAGATGTTTCGTATGAAATTCTCCATGGTTGTTTCCTAAAAAAGTAAAATGGACAAGAATCATACTCCAGTAATAAATAGAAATTTTTTATGGAAGACACAAATTAATTATGATTTTTAAATACAAATTTAATTATGATTTTTGAGATGTTCATGATTTTTTTTTTTTGCCTTGGCTATGTGAAATATATCAGGTGAGTGTTTTGATGTTCATTTGAGTTTGCTAGCCATTTCATTTATATGGCTACACTAATTCCTATATTGTTCTATATCAAGGAGGACCCCTTCATTGTAAAGATTCACACATACGCAATTTTCCACTTGCCCTTTTTAGAGCTTATTTATAACGGTTTTGCAAATTTGTCAAGGCACTTACTCTAAATACATATTGATTTTAAATAAAACCTTTCAACACCCTACTACAAACATCCCAAAAACAAAGATTAATTAACACTGAATTATAAACTGGAAATAAATAAATAAATAAAAACAAAACATAAATGAAAGTCCTATTGGCAAGATGTGCATTTAATATTTCATGGCAACAAAAGCATCAGTGACGGAAAAAAATGAACCTCACAACAAAAGAATCGGGACGGAAAAATTGTGGATGAAAAAAGCATGAACCTGGCAGCAAAAACATTTACGTGACATCATTTTTCAAAAATAGAAAGCATGAGAATAGAAATTTAAAAAAAGTGAAAGCATCAACCCATCATTTTCCAAAAAGGAGAAAAGCGAGAATTGAAATTTAAAAAAACCAAAAAATAATGACTCTCAATTCAGAAATGGACGGGAGAATTCGGATGATGGCAGCTCAAGCATTTCGTGCTCTCTAGTCTCGCATGGAGTCTTGAGGCCTTTCATACGATGGTCATGATTTTTGCAGACTATGAGCCCAACTGGCACTGCAACATAGAGAAACCCTTTGACGATTTCCTTTCCATGAAGCGTGGGTTCGAATCCTGCAGTTCCATGGGATCTGTGTGTTCCATAGATCGGGCGTCATGGAGCTGGGATGGAGGGAGTGAAGTTTTGACGGTTTCAGAAATATAAAGTTGGCGTTCTGCAGTCTGCGTTTTTCATCGGGTGTTTGATTGGTAATTTTGATAATTTCACCTCTGAAGCTTTATATGCACTTTGTTGCTGCTAGATCATTAAGAATTTCAAGTAATTGTTAAGAATTTGCCTGGTTACAGTTATTGGATCTTGATGTTTATTTACTGATGCAGGTTCTGGGATATTTGGATAATTCTCTGATTCTTCGTTGGGATGGAAGGGAGTGCTGAGGTTGGTCTATATTTGCGACGCCATCCTCGGTTACTTGACGGCCTTCTCGCCCAATTTCTGGGTTTATTCGATTCTCCGTTTATTGAGGGGAATTAGCATTGGCGGCGTTGGGTTGTCGTCCTTCATTTTGGTAACTGAACTCGTTGGGCCGTCTAAGAGAGGACGATTTGGCATGTCGATTTTGTACTTCTTTTCCCTCGGCATAGCTCTGCTTCAGCTTTCTCCTACTTTTCTGGCAGCTGGAGATATCTGTACATAGTTGCTTCGATTCCTTCAGCCTTGTATTGCCTTTTCGTTCTGCCATTTGTATCAGAGTCCCCGCGATGGTATCTCGTCAAGGGCAGCCTGGAAGATGCCATGAAAGTCATGAGATCGATGGCGGCCAAGAACGGGAAATCTCTACCAGTGGGAGTTTCGTTGGAATTGGACAGGTACATGCACGATCCAGCAGAGCCCGAGGAACCATCGGGAAGCCCGGTTGACGTATTCAAGTCGCCCGTGACGCGGACTAGGATGGTCTTAATGGCGTTCATATGGTTGGTCTGTGGTGTGGGGTACTATGGATTAAGCCTGAACATGATAAATCTGAGTACTAATTTATATGTGAGACTTTTCCTCAACGCAATCGAAGAAATACTCGCCTACGCCCTCACGGCGGCCATGCTCGACAAATTCAGAAGAAGGGCGATGCTCGTCTCCACCATGCTGTTGAGCGGATTGGCTTGTCTGTTGGGAAGCCTGACATCGACGGTACTCAACGTTCAGGGTTCGAATCCTGATCCAATGTTGGTCATGCCCAATTGGGTTGCGAGGCACATGGGATTCTTCATTGGCGTGCAGTTAGCGAGTGGAGTCGTCGAAATATTTGGTATGGCGAGGGTGTATAACTTGATATTGATACACACATGCAAGCTGTTTCCGACAGTAGTCCGGAATGCAGCTCTAGGTTTAATTCAATTCTATTTAATTTCATTTCAGTGTTTATTATGTTCATCTTTGCTTTAGTGCAAGAGATAATTCCATTTCATAACCTTGTGTTTTTGTTGGGTGCATTGTAAAAATGAAGGGTTGGTGTTGCAACGAAATGAATGAAAGAAGAAAAGAAGTGGTTGTTGTTCAAAGTCCAATGTATCTAGCTAAAGAAACAAAATTGAGTCAAATCCCAATTCCTAATATTTGTATCGGTATCTATTTCCTTTTGATTAGTTTAAACTGGGTGCTTTAGCCATTTTTATTTTGAATTTAAAAGTCTGCTTCCTCCTCAATAAATCCTATTTTTTCTTCATTGCTTCAATCGACCATTGTATGCATGTCTCACACTCTAGCTTGAACAATTTATCCTCTCCCCTAGGAATTCAAGCATCACTCGCTCTGTATTATTTGGATTTTCTTAGTTTGTAATTTTCCTATATAACACTTCTTCTTCTTTATTAGTTTAGCCCATGGTTGTGTCTCGTGTTCTTTGTTCCTTTACCCTGTGGTTTGGTTGTTGTTCTTTTCCCTTTTGGTATAACTGGTTAGTTGTGTATTTTTTTAAGCATCATCCATGGATTTAAGGCTCTATTTTCCTCAATAATTTTACCCTTGTGCCAAGTGCACAAGGCATGGATTTAAGGCTCCATTTCCCCAATAATTGTACCCTTGTGCCAAGTGTATTACACATGGATTTAAGGCTTTGTTTCCTATTCAATAATGTTATGAGCCATGGATTTAAGCCTTTGTTTCCTCCTCAGATCTATCCACCATACCACTTCTATTAAATTGAATGAATTTTTCATTTAATGCTTTGTTTCCTCTTTAATAATGTTACTGGTTATGAATTTAATGCTTTTTTCCCTCCATTACGAGCCATGGATGTGTCCACCATACCAATGAATTTTTCATTTAATGCTCTGTTTCCCCTCCATAATTTTAACCATATCATTTCTATCCACCTACGTAAGCATGTCTCTGGATTCAGATTCAGGTTAACTACACGTCTCTGTCTATTGTGTTATGCGTCCATCGCTTTAATCCAAGGTTTTTGACATGTCAATTAAACCCACTAATAAATTTATTGGCTACTCAAACTCATTAATGGAACCAACTTCCTGCTTCTATCATCTTGCGGTTACCCTTCCTTTCTTTTGGCGGATTTATTAAACTTAACAATACATACATATAGCTATGTTCTATGAGTTACTCTTTTTTTCTTATCATCACTGGTTTATTCAACTTTTACATCAATAATAATCCAATCCAGCTCAGTTTTTTTATAGCCCTCTTTAGCTTCAATCCCCCGGAATCAGTTACATTACAACCTTCCCCTTCTTTGGGGATTCAATGCCCCCTATCAAGTCTGGTCTAGTATTAGCTAGCTAGTCCCTCTATCATAGGGTAGTCTCTCTGTAGCTGTCTCAAATGGAACTAGAAATAGTTTTTCTGTGCCTGTACCTATCGTGATAGTACCGAATTAGGTTAAGGTGGCCGAATGACAAGATTATAAAAACAGCAGCGATTGCAAGTTGGTCTTTATCTTCAGTACCTTCGTTGTTCAGATGTGGTTCTAATCTATTGGAATCTGTTTCAACTAATTGGGTTTTCCAAATTAATAATCATTCAACTTTACTAGTTATTTGTGAGTTAATTGGCTAGTGATGGGTTAGGACTAATTGTAATCGAGTGCGCGGACGGACAAATCCTGGGAACTAAGTTCTCAGAATTCTAAATGTATGAACAAAAGTATCATGCAATACTAAAACTATTCATAAATGCTATCCAAGGTTGCAGAAAAGCAATTATAAACAGGACTTTAAAACAAAGTTCTAGAATTTAAAATGTGAACAAAATTGTTGTAGAACACTAACAATATCCGTAAATACTATCCATAATTGCAGAAAAATAGTTTTAAGCAAGTCTTGAAAACAAGGACCGAGAAAAGGAATGACTTAGTTATGTTAAGATGATTCGAATCCACAGAAATCCTTACCTCTACTGCGATACTCTAAAAAAGAAAATCCTTACATCTACTGCGATACTCTAAAAAAGAAACGGAGGCGTTAGCATCTCCATCCTCATTGTCATCGTTAGTCCTACCATCTTTTCTCTCATAAAATCACAGATCATTTTTCCTCTTAAAATAATTGAGTGTGATGGTGTTTTCCCTGATTGCTAGCGTAGATCATCACATATCGGCGGGGAAATATTGCCTACTGTAAGCAACTCTACATCTGCTGCTAGCTTTGAAGAAAGAGGAAAACCGCTTTGAACCAGGAATGGTAAAAATCCCATCGCTCTAATTCTTGGGCTTTTAACGATAAAGAACAAAATCAACCGTTGAATTTTAAAAATCTAAAGATTAATTGGTTTCCTTAAGGCTCACGATCAAAGCAAAAAGCTAACGGTTAAAAAAGCAAAGCAAAAAGTTGAACATACTAATTTTAGAAAGAAAACACTTTCTTGGGTTCAATGTTTGAAAAATAAACTTTCGAAGTTGAAAAGTCCATGGTAAGACTTACTAAAGCTGATTGATAATTGCTTTTTTTAAAGTCCACTGAAATACGCAGAAAATTTAATATATAAATTTAAGATTTTCAGTGCAGAAAGTTAATGCCTCAATTCAAAACGTCAATCCCTCTCGCATACTATTCTAGCTAAAATTGAGAACAATTAACTATAACTAGGTTTTTTTTGGTTAATAGAAAAATTATCAAATCAAAATTAAAGATCTTTTCACTAACATTTATAGGGATAAGAACCCTTTTCAGTGATAAATATAAAATCATATAATTTAATAAATCTTTTACTTAATAATTAAAAAATGATTACTTTATAATTATTTTAAAAATATTTTAAAATTAAAATTATCAAAATTCATAATTAAAAAAGCCATGCACCCACAAAGATTAACTATTTCCGCACTCGAAGGTAAGGGAATATTTCTATATATATCTTTCTTTACAATTAGGTCTTATAACGTATTGATATTTCGTTGATCCTAAAATTATAGATTTTAATATATTGCAATTTCTATTTATACCATGCGCCCACTATGATTACCATGTTCCGTCACCGGAAGGCAACCGAATATTAAGTCAAGTCTGAAGGTAACGGAATATTTGTTATATGTAACTGTCTCTACATCGTAATCATAACACTGAGTGCTCTTACCGAATCCACGTAGTTTTGATGGTGATATAAGTGGAAGGATGGGCGGATAAAGAACGCTTGATTCAAACGGCTAGAAAATAACTTAAATTGGCATTATAGAAACTTCTTGTTTTTAAATTGCTATTAAAAAAAGCTGTTGAAGTTGATTCAAACGGTTAGAAAAGAACTTAAATTGACATTATTGAAACCTTTTCTCAATTGCCTTTCAAAAAGAAACTCCCAGACTTTTTCAAATAAATCTGGGATTTCCTTGAATCCTTTAAAAAGGCCGCTCTCAGACTTCTGGCTTAATCCCTCCGTGGAGATAGACCCTCTCTGTGGTATTGTGGTGATCTTGTGGTGTGTTGGTTACTGATCTTGTGGTGCAATGTTATTGTGTCGACATGGATAGACGAGTCTATCTGTTGGTTCATGTTCCTGTTCTGTGGCGGAGTAGACATGAAGAGAAGAGATTAATCAATGAATTGGGAGTAGAACAACTAGTAGATCAATGAGAAGGAAATTAATTAATGAATTGGCAGTTTGCAATGAGGACATCCTTCTTTCGTTTTGGTAAGAAATTTACCTTTATTTTACGTTCATTTACCATTTAATGAATTGGCAATTTTGCAATGAGGACATCCTTCCTTTGTTTTGGTAAGAAATTTACCTTTCTTTTATGGTTATTTACGTTGCAAATTTAGGTTGATTGCAAATTGCCGTTAAAAAAGCAGCTCTTAGACTACCTCTTAGATTTGTATGTTGCGGAGAAGACATGAAGCAATGAGTCGATCAACTAAATTTGATTTTATATTGGCATAAACAATTTTGATTGCATATTGTCATAAATAATTTTATGGCCATAGTCAATTTGTTGTTGAAATTATTTTTCCCATTAAAATTTGCAAGTTGTTACCCAAAAATATTCTGAGTTAATTTGTAACATTAAAGATTGTCAGAAGAATGACGTGATGACGGCTTTCACCACCGCTACTTGTTATCCAACTAGGTTAAGCTCGCCTGCATTTTCCAGCGCTTGGCTAGCGATGATCTCATCGCTTTTTCCATAAAAGGATCCTTGTTCTTGATCTCCGCGGACTTGGACAGGTGCAGAGAGTCTACCTTATGATTATTTTGCAACAATTGATATCTTGATGGACATGAGCTCCCCATGCTCTTGTGTCAATGGTGCTTTTACATTTGTGGATGCACAAGCTTCACTCTTAATATTTACTTGCCGCTCGCGTTCTGCATGTTCTCAAAGCCCCTTTTAGTTTTAATATAGATTTTCAAAATTTGTTTCAAAACTTTTGTTTTAGGCTCAGAATTGATTTCGTTCATTTGTAGATTTTGGTTACTTTCGTTCTCCTAAAGCAGGGATCGCCTCCTGTAGACGAGTAGTTGGTGTTTCCGGATGCATTCTAGTTACTGAACCCGTACAATAGAATAGGTGCCGGATCCTTTGCTGCCTGTACCTTTAGACGGTCTAACCCTGGTGGAGCTCCGTTTAGTTTAAATACTTGAAAAGTTACAGCAAATTTTTGTTTTAAAACCTATGTTTATGTGATATAATATAACGTTTTCCTTGTTATAGTTTAAATCCTTGAAAATTTGTCCTTCTTCGCAGCACTTCTTACGTGACGTGAAAATACAGTAGCCTGCAGATTCTCCTTCCTTTGAAATTGAATTCTAAACCTTTGATTAGCTCTAAACAACGCCATTAACGTGTTTTACGAGACATTCATGATTTAAAAGTTACATTTATGCTCAAGCGACTCCATTGACGAGCTTCAGTGAATACATTATATAGCTTATATAAGTAGAATTACAGATACACCCTTAGGGAGATGATGAATGCCCAATTTGAAAGAATATGATGCTTAATAAATAAATATGTGAATCAAAAATATTTTAGGATGGCGAGCATTGTTTAAGAAAAATATATCTATTTTATGGTAGATTTTTTTTTCAATAATTATCATAAAGTTTATGCTCTCTAGTAATTTCATATTTAATTTTATTTCAAGTAATAAATGTTATTCCAAATTATGGTCTAATATTCCAGTTTTATTATAAGTCTTTTTAAGTTAGCAATTTTAATTGTTTTAACATACATATAATTATAATTGAATATTTTCATTAATTTTATTTTTATTTGTATGTGTCTTTTATATATATATAGATTCATTTAGGTGTTTGCATTTTATGTTTTTAATATTAACACGGAATGAATGTATGATACTATAAGTATTTTTTTTAATATTTATTTGTATTTATATGATTGTATTTTTTGAAATTTTTATTTATATATTGTTATGCATTATTTTTTTGTGTTGTGATAAAGGTCTTCATTATTTTTAAATATATAAATAATGAGTGCATGTATGAAAGAGAGAGAAAAAGTATGAGTTGGGAGAAGGTGGGCATGAATCACCGAGACCAAGAGGGAGTGACAAATAGTGAGATGGTGGGCTAGAGATAGGAGGGGAGGGGAGGCCAAGAGGTAGTGACAAGGTAGAAGCGGAAGGATTGAGAGAGTGTGTGTGTTGGTGAAGGTCTTTACAAGCGAGACTACAATGGGAGGAGATAGACTGATGGAGGGGACAAGTGGGTGAAACGAAGTGGGAGGTTAGAGAGAAAGAGGGAGGGTATGATCAAGTGAGACTAGGTCTGGGGAAGGGATAGAGAGGAGGGGAAATGTCGGCGAGTGTAGTGGGAGCATAGAGAGAGAGTGAGAGAGGAATAAGAAAGGATTGATGGAGGAAGAAGGTTGGGGAGAGAAAGAGAGGTAGGGAGATAGGGAGAGAGAGAGAGAGGGTGTCACGAAATGAGACTAGGATAAGGGGAGAGAAAGAGGGAGTGAAGGAATAAGTGGGGGTGAGGCAATGGGAGGGTAGAGAGAGAGTGTGAGAGAGGAATAAGAATAGAGGGATGGATGCATAAAGTGGGTGAGAGGGAGTGGGAGACTAGAGAGAGAGAGAGGGAGTTAGGGAAGGAGGAAGACAAGGAGGGAGTGCCGGAGAGAGCGGGTAGGGAGAGGGAGAGGGAAAGGGAGAGACAAAGGGTTTGCATGTGTGGGAAAGAGAGAGTATGTGGGGGCGGGAGGGAGAGAGTATCAAAGAGAGTAGTATGGAGAGGGGAATCTGAGGGAGTGGGAGAGTGATTCAGAGGGGGGGAGGGAGAGAGAGTGAGATAAATGAAGATACAGACAAAGATAAAGGGATAGGGAGAGGAAGATAGAGAGACAGGAAAAGCGAGAGAGTGGGAGATATAGAGGGTGGATAAAGATAGAGGGACAAAGATGGTAACTAAGAGAGAGAGAGAGAGAGAGAGAGAGATGTAAGCGAGAGGGAGAGAAAGAGTGATGGTGGTAGAGAGGGAAACAGATAGGCAGATAGAAAGGTTGGGAGGAAGAGGGAGGGAGATGGTAGAGTCTTTGGAAGAGAGGTATGGATATGGGGAGAGTGTGAGGGATATATTTTCTGGGAAAGAGAGACGAAGAGTGACATGAAAAAGTAGTAGAGAGAATACTAGAGTGAGGGAGAGGTATTGAGAGCGATAGAGAATGAGGGGGAGAGAGGAATATTGAGGGAGAGAGAGATGTAGCGAGATTGATAATGATAGAAAGAGATAGGGAGAGAGGGGGAGACAAAAGAAGTGCGAGAAAGACAGAGGGAAATGGGAATAAAGGGAGAGACAAAGAGAGGTTCCAATGGGAAAGGGAGAGGTTTGGAGAGAGAGATAGAGAGGTAGAGAGATAGAGGGGGGTAGATATATAGATAGAAAGTAGGAGATTGAGGACAATGGAGATTAAGCAGAAGAGATATGGAGAGTGAAATAGGGTGAGAGAAGTTGAGTGGGAGAGAGAGAGAGAAGGATACATAAAGTTAGAGAGAGAGCGATGAGTGCGAGAGAGGAAGAGAGTGTGAGAGAAACGGGGGAGAGAGGTAGAGACATAGGGTGGGAGAAAGAAAGCGACAAGGTTGGGGAGCGGAATGAGGGGAGTAAGAGAGTGAGGGAAAGGTGAAGATATACATGGATATGGGAAGAGTGGGGGTGGTACACACACACACACACACACACATACAAAAAGAGAGAGCAGGAGATATATGGAGTGATGGCGGGAGAAAGAGAGGGAGGAAGAGGATGGGAAGAGAAATTTCCGAAGATTGGGGGTAGAGGGAGAGCGATAGGGAAATGAGGAGATAGACATAGTGAGAGTCAGGATAGAGAAAGACGGTGGGTTAGAGAAAGAGAGGTAGAGAACGAAAGACAGAGAGAGAAATATGGGAAGAGAGACATAGATGGAAGGACATAGATAAAGTGTGGAAGGGAAGGAGAGTTGGGGGATTGATTGTGAGAGAGGGAGAGGGTGTGAGAGTTTGGTTTCAATCTCTTAATTAAAAATTGCTCTTCCTGACATCATACTCCTAGGATGTCTTTCTAGAAATTTTGAATGTACATCCCCATGAAAGTTATCCATGACATGTCCAGGTCAATTTTCAGTGGTGGGGGTGAACCATCTTTTCGTGTGCATGTGCGCCAAGTTATAAAGTTTTACCTACTCCACAAGAAAGAGTACAAGAATGTCTAGACTATATTACTCACCCTCACATTCGAAGTTCGTGCTCAACGTTGGTGTTATATATTACCCTTTGCCCCTAGCGATTCATTTGGTCATCTTACGGAAATGATGATTAAAATATTTGATTAGTATAGGCACCGAGATTTCCGTGAAAAAAATGTCATTTAAGTATGGAGCTTGATGAATCAGTTGAGGACTTTGTTGATCACTTCCTTCACCTTTGCCTTGAAATTCTTGAGTGGCTTGTGAGCTTTGACCTCTTCAAAGAAGAGTTTAAATGCTTTGTTCATAGTTCTCAATATGGTGAACCTCCTAGTTTCCCTTCCTCCCCAACTCTTGTGGATCATGTGGCACCTTAGATTATAGAGGAGGATCCCAACACCCCATTTGTTCCTTTTCCTCCTCATTTTCCGGTCCCAAGGTGGGTGCCCCCTTGCGATGGTTGTAAAGCTGAGAATTCTGGGCTGCATGTCCGCAACCCATATTCTCATCTGTCTCTCGCTTCTATGGAGGAAGTTCCAAAATGGATCAGGAAGCCAACAATGAAGAACCACTCCTGCATTTTTCAAGAGGATGTCACCATTCATAACTCATGCCTTGACTCTAACCTTCACCTCTTCCATCCTCCATCACCTACAAGCAATGACTCCTTGTAGCGTTACTCACATGATCAATCCACTTCACCAGCCAATTTTCGTGTTCTCTTAATTCTCAAGCTATTGGCTCAAATTGTGATCAGGTGCAAGGCAGTCACATTACACCTTCAGAGGAGTAGAAAGGTGAGGACACTATCAATATTCCTTCTCTGTTTCAAAAATTTTCACATGAAAATGATGAGCTTCCATCCTTGAACGATTGTCAATCTGCAAATCTCTGTTGAATAGCATGTACAATTATAACTTCAAATCAATCCCTAGTCTTGGGGAGTCATCACTCCCATGTTTCCATATGTTGTGACAAATACCCAAACACATCATGTGATCATTCGTTTTCTCATGAAGACTCTAACTCAGTTCTAGAATGTGCTCTACTCAAAGAAGATATTGGTGTCGAAACTTCCCCTTCACCTCACTTACCCGTGTGTCCTACCATCCACGAGGCATCCACATGTGTCAAAGATAATCCATGGTCTCTTTTCTCTTCATCCGATGAGTTATCTCCTTAATTCACACAAGGTAGTGACGTGATCCATGATGAAATTGAAAACACTCTAATCACATAGCATACTTCCCATTCCCCATCACTTATTCTCTTGCATGAAGATAACTCTTCAAGTTAGCTTGCTAAAGATGAAAAATCTAGTGCAACTTGTGATAAAGATGGCTACCATCCTTAGAGAAGTTTTGAAATCAACAACAATAACCATCCTCAAGCCATGCATGATCTTGTTCAAGCTTCAAAACATGATTATGCAATTATGGAAAGTTCCGAGATGTACCAAGGAGTGAAGGTACCTCAAGGTCCATTGATGGTTATGTTAGGACCTCGCGACTCTGGTAAGCCCCCCAAATTAAACCAGATCTGGTTTCTCATGCGCGATCCATCTATCTGCATTTTTTCATTTAGTGTTGATCCCCGTGTAAAAAAATGTTTGGTATTCCATGTGTGATCTTTCAAACTTTTAAAATTTTATGACCAAATCCATGGATATGTTATAGCACACCCATCTTCATGCACGTATATTACATGAAACGTGGTTTGGGAATGTTTGTTTCTCATGAAATCATGGGATTGTGAATTTGATCATCTCAAAGACCGTCTTTACCCACAATCATGATTATTGAATTTCCCTCTTCATGATCAGCTCCTCATCCTTCTGATGAACCATGCAATACAAATATGTCTACCTTATCTAGCTCACAGGGAACTTTCTTCCATTATTCAGAGCATTAACAAGATTTCTCAAATGAATTTTCTTTGTTCATTTCAAATTAGGAAACTGATGTTTCAACCAGCTCATTTGATCATTCCTATATCTTCGGTGACTTTCACTCAACTTATCATTCTTCCAACAACACATTCGATGGTAGTTGCTTCGTGCTCTCTAATCTTCATTGTTTAGCATATTTCTCATCACGCTTTTGTCAAGCAGGTGAGGCACTTCAACTTGCGCTGATGGTTATGGTAGGAACTCATTGTCTTAGCATGCCTATTGAGAATGGTCATATTTGTTTTTCCTAATGAGATTCCAATCTTGATCCTATTTGTCAAATTGAAAATCCATCATTTCAAATATCGTGAGGCTTTCCAAACAACCATCATGAATTTTATGATCCAATTGCTGAATTGTTGGAACAATCTTACTTGGCAATCAATGTTGCAAGCAACAAGTTTCAATCCTTCCTCACGCTTGATGGGAAGCTCAGTGCAGATGAGGTTGTATCCATAAGAAGCTTCTGAGGTTTTGTTGTAGCTCTGATACCACTTGTTGTAGATCTAACCGAGAAATAATATGATAATAGAAATAACCCAAGAATAACAAGATAGAAATAGATAGAAATGCTTCTTTATTATCAAACCCTTATGGTAGGGCAACACCATACATTCACTCCTTAAGGAAGGAGAATACTCCACAAGCCATATGTTTGTTCATACAAGAATACTTCTCTTCATCTTCATGTCCCTCCATGTGGAGTCT
>APFE031253728.1:3811-21101 GCA_000404065.3 Pinus taeda | reverse complement strand
TCCAACGGGCTATCATGCGCGTCAAACGGAGATAAGACGACCAATTCGCGACCCCGGGAAGTTGATGTACCAACTTACCCAAAAACACGGCCCACAATTTGGTGTTTCATCTTCCAGGGTTAGGTTTGGAATGTGAAGGGTTTTTCCATTTTTTCTCAACAATAAATAGGCCTTCGAGCCTCATTGTAACACAGTTCAGAGGCATGTAGCCACACATCTCTTCTCAGAGATAAGCTACCATAGCCCTAGCTGGTTTATTTCCATTTTCTGGTTGTAAGCATATTTCAGTATTTTCCATTAATGAAATGAAGTATTATTTCCGCTGCATCTTTGTGTATATGGTTACCTCTGTAATTTGTTGCGTTCCTGTTTAAGTCTGGATCAGTAGCCTTACTCCTTGTAGTCACGGGAAAGGCTTCTTGCTCAACGTCAGTATCGGAATTAGGGAGTATAAAGTCCCACATCTTGTGGCATTCAACGACTTCCTCTTCTTCTTCTTCGGATGGTGTAATTGTTTCTTCTTCTTCTTCTTCCTCAGGATCCGAATCTGCATAAGATATGACATTTGGAGGCTTGGACTCAGGTTTCTTGAAATTCCTATAAGGTTTCTTTGTTGAGGACTCTGCTACTTGTTTCTTAATCTCAACCTTTTCGTTTGACATGGTTTTAAGGACTTTTTGAAGGCCCTCCATGTCGTATGGATCCTTAGTGATCTTTTTCTTCGAATCATCCTTAAAAGACACTTTTTTGGATTTTCGTTCCTCTAGAGTAGTTTTCTTGTCCAAGGTGATTACACTTTTTTCAACAGCGAGGGCTTCTTTCATGTTTTCGGCCAATGTAGGTTGTTTAGCCCTATCCACAAAAATGGCTATGTTTGAGGGTAAGGCTGTAATATACCATTCGCTTCTAACTTGTTCGCTTGGCTTATCATTGGTGGGGATTTTGTTCAAGAGTTTGTTAAATCGGGAGTTAAACTCCTTAATGGGTTCTCTTGACTCGATCCTTAGATTAGAAAGGTCATGGACGAGTGTAGCCAAGGTTCTATCATTGCCGTATTTGGTAAGAAACTATTCGTGAAAGATATTCCAACTGGTGATGGATCCAGCAGGCAAGGAAAAATACCAAGATCCTGCTGATCCTTGTAATATATAAGGGAACAATATGACTACAACATCTTCTTCTGTTACTCCCTTTAAATTGACTGACAACATAAAATTATTTATGTGTTCTTCTGCGGACGTTCCAGCATCTGGATTGAACTTTGGTAACCATTTTTCGGGATAATCGGGTAATGGATGTAAAGGCGCAGGCATAGTGACTGCACCAAGACTTCTCCATGGTCTTTGAGCCATTTTAGGAGTACCAGCGATTATCTGTGGTGTTCCAGGTGCTTGAGGGGGAGGTGGAAATGAAGACTGAAAAGATTGTGATGTTGGAGGTGAAGTCCCTTGGTGAACAACAATATGTAGTGGTGAAGTGGGTGTTTGACTTCGCACAGGTGATGATGAAATGGAAGATGATGGAGAAAAGGTTTCACTACCAGAACCTTCAGTGTTCTTTTTAATCCTTTTCCTTTCGGGCAAAGGAAACTCAGGTGGTTCAATACCTAGTTTTTCGCTTTGAAGTCTGGTAAGGTGAGGAGGTAAGTGGAATTACGAAGTCTGACTGCCTTATGATACTTCGGATCTAGGAGGTGAAATAGAGAAGCCTTGAAGTTTCTGGATGATAGATTGAACTTCAGGGGACTCCGGACTTAAATGTCCTCAAGTGTTATGAGGTTGAGCAGTAGTAGTTGATCCTTCCTCTTCTCGTCTGGATACTGATGGTTCAGAGTGCAAACGAGAGGTCCGAGGAGAGGTAGAGGGTGATTTACTCTGTGAATGGTCTGTAGGTTTTGGCTTACTCGCCATTCGGATGGCCCTCCTTCTAGCGCCAGAAATGTTGATGCCTCAAAAATCGTTGCAACAACATTGGGGGATAACCACCCCGTCCGGACCTTAATACAGCTCCTTTTCCATTTGGGATGGTGGCTCTGACTGGATATAATGGGGCCAGTTTCCCAATAATGGATAAAAAAGGTGGATGAGTGATGGGTTGTCTGTTCTAATGATAGGCGAATAACTTAATCTATCAACGAAATAAGAAAACTAATACTAATCTCGGGAACGATTATTCTTTGTAAATGCAGCGTTTGATGATCTTTATCTATTGACAGGCATGTAGATGACTCTGTAAAATAAACATAGATATTCATTCATTCAAAGATTACTTCGTCTAAATAGTTAAACAAAGTGATTAACACAAGATTGTTGCACTTATCATTTATATCATCGATACATACATGATTGGAAGGAAAGCATACTATAAACAGCCAATAGTGGAATGCATAAAGGATGCTTATTAAAACACACACACACACACACACACACACACACATATATATATATGCGACAATAGCAAGAGCGATCAAATGACAATTCATATAACAAGAATGAGTTCAGACATAAGCAATAGTACCATATGAGCTGCTAATCAATCCCAATATCAATCGCTATTTGAAATTCTTCCTTCAACGCAGAAATGCTTTCAAACAAAGACAGTAGTGCACATTTGTATAAAAACTTTCCTTATCAAAATCAGAATGATTGGTCCAGTTTCATAAAAGAATATCCCTGAAGTACAATAGTGCAACTTCAGGGTTTAAGTCATATACAAAACTTTACGACCCTTTCTAAATGCATGAAAGGGTCTATAAATACTACTAAACTAAAAAAAAATCTATGAAAACAAAATCCTACTTAATTGGCATCAATTAACAATATCTATCTTCTTGGGAGCGATCTGGCGGTCGGCGATGTGAATCATGACTCAGGCATACGATCTCCGTTTGACGCTTATGATAGCCCATTAGAAAGATCTATCCGAGAACTACCACTTTGGGAAGGGCAACATCGGTCCATGGACCCATGTTGCCCACAGATTTCCCAAAAAACGTCGTTTAGGGACTCAAAACGGCTCCGGAAGTTCAGGACCCAAAAAACTGCTAAAAATAGTAAACTGTGTTACAATTTAGGAAACTGAAAAGGCTGAAAGAGACAATTGTGGGGATCCAAATGGGATAGGTGGGTGGCCACCAACATCCACCTGGATCATCTGGTGAGGATAAATTCCTCATTCCACAAGGAAATCCCAACACTGACCTCAGCTCAAATTCAACTGTCCAAACTGCCTTTGCACAATCGCTGCATCACCCTAGTGCAGTTGTTGCTGCTCTCAGCTTGGAACAACTTCTCCTCAAGCCGTATGACCATTCATTGTATGGGAAAATGTCTCTCCTGGCCTCTGGAACCTCTACCCAGCTTTTGGCACATAAATTCTACTTCTCCCCAGCAAATCGACTTTGCCTCTAGAGGCTAATGCTTTGCTCTGTGTTAGCATCACTGTGGCTTCTTTTCCTCTCTGCAAATGCACTCACCGAATCAATAAATCTTCGTCTGGCTTCACTGTCCCTGCCCCTCTCTCACTGCTTCGATTTCTCTGGCTCTCTCTCCGGCAATTGAATGCTGCTACTCAAAAAATCTATTTGCTCATGAAATCAAAATGCACAAGTGATTTCTCCAATCCCCATCAAATTCTTCTTATAATCCTCTGTTGAGACTTTAACGACCAAGATTAGATCTTAATCGATGGCTTAATTAATTATGATTAATTAGTCATATTCCCTAAGTTTAGACTTAGGAAATATTTTAAAAATGACTAATAATTCTAATTAACTCATTTCTAGGAGGAATTTCCAGAAATAATTTATGGGTTTTGGAAATCTCATGTATTCTAGTCACTACACAAATTTTGTGGCTAGAACACATCAGATGCTACAAAAACTAACACTCCTCTAGCAAGGAATGTGTTCTAGTGTTGTTTCCTCCTGTAGCAGCACCCTATCTCTGCACCATCTCATGTCACACTGTTGATGTCTGGCCATACTGCCCACCAACCACTGTGTAACTATGATATCAGTTGCATTTGTGCTGCTGTTGACCCTGCTGAACTGTTGCCAACACTGCATCTACACTACAACTCCCTCTCATCTATTGCTGCTACAACTGCAACAACTACAACTGAAAAGCATCCCAAATACAGAATCAATTGTGATTAGTATGATGTATCTGTCTCCCGAGTTTCTGACTGCTGCTAGTATTTGCGCTCTCAATGAGGCATCTGCACTGGCATTGACTCTGCACTCTGCCACTCTGCACTGCGCTTCCCAGTATCTGACTACGACTCGACTCTGCATCTGTAACTCTGGCATCTGACTGCCATTGATCCATCCTGCTACAAAATACTGTGGGCCCCCATAGCAAGGTATTGATTCAAGAAGTGGACCTGCTGAAGAACCCTGCCCATCTGTAGCACTCTTAGGCTACAACACCAAGTCACCCTATTTCACTCCTAGGGGTATGTCAACAAACATGTTGAAGTCTTCCTACAGCGTGGAGGACAGCCTATCAATCTCTGTTGATGCTGCCTGCTGGTCCTGCTTCTCCTCCTTGCCCTTATTCCTGAGAGTTAACTGGGTGTTGTAGTGATGAAGCTCAACACATCTGAAGCACTTGATCTTTGACAGGTCCTTCTATTGGAAAATCAGAAAGGCAGTAAATATTTTCTTGATCTTGATAATTACTTGTGATGTTTCTTATTATTGCGATTCTTTATATCTTCTTTCTTTAGTTCATCAAGGAACTACCAAAAGCAGCAACACATAAAACAATGGACATAAAATGTAGGCACATGCCAGGGAAAAACCCCCCTTGAGGGGAAAACCCAGTGAAAGTAATTCTTCCTTTCAATAGCATTTTATGATACTCTTCACCCTAGACCAAGACCAGACCTTCCCTCCACACAAAGTCAGCCTCCAGAAGATTGACCTCTTCCAAACAACTTCAACTATGCAGCGACTTGCAGTAGCTAACATCGTCCAATGATAGTCTAAGTTGGAAGACTTCGATCTCCCAATCTAGAGCACGAAACAAAGAGGGACCACCACCAAAATTTTGATTTTCCTTGACTCCTTAGACCCACCCAAACTTGCATTCACTTCGTCCTCTGGACAACAGACTTTCCCAACTACCCACTTCTTACTTCTGCCTAACAGCAAGATTTTGGCACTTCTGCCTAGTAGAGATAATTCGAACTTGATAAGAAGTGATGCTCCAAATGAATTCGATGTCCTTCCTTTTATAAGCTTCTTGTGGGTTCGAATAGGGTCTTAGGCCGACTTGATATTCCCTTAGGCCGATATGGTGTGTAGGATCCATAATTCATATTTGACTCAATACTTAACCTTTTTACATGATTCAAAAGCCCAAGAAGGGTCTCTTTAAATGTACAATAATTCTATAGACTCAGAATAAATCCTAAAAGTCGTCAACGGGGACTTTGACCTAAAACATGGTGACCCAAGCATGAAACCCATGCTTTACTAAGTCACAACAATAATAAAAATTATTTTCTTTATTATTTTGACAAGTATATTACATGATGAATCAAGTACATTATTGAAGACCAAACATAGTTACTTTTTCAAACACTCCCTCTTAACTAGGGAGGTATTCATAATGTACATATACAATGGAAGATCTCAAACTATATGAACCATGAAGAACTTTAGGCACCTCAATGCCATGGACTAGATTCCTGACCAGGGCAATCTATCCAAATAGTCACTCAACAATTTAAGCATCGCAATGCCATGGATTAGATTCCTGACCAAGGCAATCTATCCACGTGGGACTAAGATGGACTCAATATTTTAGCCCCTCTAGGTACCATCAAGCTTACTTTCTAACAATCAACCCAAAAAAATCTAGGTGTGTATCCAAAGCAGAGCTCAATAATCAACACCACCTTTCCAACTTTGGGACTGAGACATCAGCACTAAGTGCCAGCCAGATGTCTGCCCAGGCAATGCTTGACCCGCAAAGCCTCAACATCCCTAGATCCAGCAGATCAAGAATGTCCAATCTCTCCCAATCAAACTGATTGATAAACAACATGCTTTTAAATCCTTGAGAGATTCACCTATACAAACAAAACCCTAATCAATAATATACCTTCACATGTACATAATCATATACAAACCTCCAAGGTCTTTTAGACAACAAATGTTGCTTCTCAAATTTATATAGTAGGACTATCAACCAAATCTTTAACTGAAGATTCCTTAATCATATGTTTTCCTTCCTACCTCCCATGCAACAACATATCCTTTGAAATTCATTCTTCAATTAACACCAAGTTAAGCCCCCCCTCTCAACCAAGAAGAACCTCTTTATCTAGGCTCACTCTTAATCTTAAGGAGATCTCTTATATTCATGCTTGCTCGGGGAGATCCGCTTCTTCTTTTCGACATCAGAGAATCTTTTGTGGCTTCCAATCATTTCATTAGATTTATCATCATCCCCATCATGCTTATCACATAAATACGCATCTTCACCAAGTTGAAGATTGTGTACCTGCACAATTTCAATAGAAAGTAAAACCAAATCTATAGAAGCATGATGTTAGCCATATCTAAAATATGGAAGCATTTCAACTTTATTCATATCAGATACCTAAACTTAATTATAAACAAGAGAATATACTCTTCAACATCTTGCTAGGGACTTTGTTATACACCCTAGACTCCTTCATAAGAACATTCATTCCATCTAGGGTTTCAATGTGTCTTACAAACGTATGACATACCTTACTACAACATATAGAAAACCCTGGAAACTATTCAGACAAATATAGATCGATAAAGTATCTAACAACCTTATAGAATACATATGTTAGACTTCTCACTAGGGATTCATATAAATCATAGATTTCATACAAACAAATCAATCAATGTCAATCACAACTTGGTCATTAACCTGACCAGCTTCCATTAGGGTTAGTTCCAAACCCCTAGATTTTCAATCAACCATCAAACAGTCACTATCACGACCAACTATCACAAGGGTTAGTTTGCAAACCCTATATTTCCAAGCAATCATCAGACTCAACCAAAAATTCAAATTTCAAAAATTTCTTCACAAATCTCAAATCATATAGTCAACATTTATCAGATATTTCTACTTCAACTAAGGTTCAACTCCAAAACCCTAGAATTCCAATTTTCACAAATTCAACAAACTTATACAAATTTCATATCATCATATTCTAGAGACTTTACTTTGACTAAGGTTTAACTCCAAAACCCTAGAATTCCATTTCAACAATCACTACATATATAGATCTCAAATTGTTACATTTCACACATACTAGACAATTTTACTTCACCGGGGTTTAGATACAACACCCTAGATTTCCAAATATCAACATCCTAGAATCTTAGACAAGGACTTCCATTAAATCCTGAGACTTATGACCATCAATGACTAGGTCAACACATATCTAGGAATTCATAACCATACATAAACATATCATATGTCCAACAACATTAATACATCTTGACCTAGACCAACCTAAGATTTCAACGAAAAGAACATATCTATACATGCTTAGATTGCATCATCATGCAAATACATTCCATATCATGTGTTAGTCAAACCTAACTTCACCATCATATCAAATAAGAGTTAGACACACAATCATTTTGATTACACTAGGGTTTGATTAGACAAACACACACATACCAAGGAGAACATTTATAAGACAATGTAAGGGTCTTGCTCACACATTCCACCAAACCCCAATGAGCTACGGTTCCAATATAGAATCACACATTCCACCAAACCCTAATGATCTAGGGTTCCAATGTAGAAACATAGCACACCCATCATTACCAAAACTTCAAAGTTTTGGGATTTTAGACCTCATCATTCAACCCTAACAAGTTAGAATTTCTTGATCATACCAAAATCCCAAATAAGACATCATCAATAAAGCTTCAATTATCATTTCACAATCACACTAAGCAACTTAGGATTTCAAACATTCATATCAGCATACCCTTTGGTCAGGGTTTTCGAGAACCTGTCTAGGGTTCTACATAATCAATCAAGAGTAAGAGTGGGGCGGGTATATTTGTCAAGAGATGAATCAACCAAAAAAGAATCACTAAGATTCAATACATCTAGTCATAACAAAGTTAGTAATAGATCTTCAAATGAATAACCCTTTCAATCAATGTATTCAAAGCATACCTTTGTTTCTTGACTAACCTTGTCTTGAGAGATCCTCCTTCTTGCAAATGTTTTCCCTAGTCAAGACAACAAAGGGAGAAAGGTGATTAGTATTTAATATAATCACAACTAAATGAGTACATGCCAAAAATGAAAAGATATGAGATACTTATCTTTGAGAGTTGTTGGGAGCTCCCTCCAAAGCTCGAGGGAAACCTTGAAACTTAAAGCAATACAAAAATGTCTTTTCCAGAGATATGTTAAAAACCTATAAATTCTAAAACAGATAAAACAAGTTATGTAAAGAAAATGACTTAATAGTGTAAGTTCCTAATGTCATGTTCTTCAGGCTTGACTTTCTTTCAGTCTCCTTCTTTAGCAAAGTTGGCTTGATCTCTTCCTCTCTTCTTATTCCTTGGATTCTCAGGAAAGTCACTCTTGTAGTGACCTTTCTTATGACACTGATAGCACTTTATCTTAGACATGTCAACCTTCTTCCTTGGTCTCTTCGATCTCTTTCCTTTATGATGAGCAACATAAGCATTTGATACTCCTTCAGGATTGGAAACCATTGAGATCCTAAATTATTTTTTACTACATGCGGTCCATAATTCTTCAAAGGTGGGAGCTACCTTCCAACTGTTGAGACCTTAAGCAAATGCACCCCAAGAGGGTGGCAATCCTAATATAGTTGTGATCACCAATTCTTTGTATGGAACAATCTCATCGATGACCGAAAGATCATCCCTGAGTCTAGCTATATTCACAAAGAAAGTTGCCACAATATCTTCTTTAGCAATTTTGTTATTCCTCAGCTCATTCTTCAAACTTGGTACTTTACTAATGTTCTTAATAGTGAAAAAATTTGACAAGGCTTCATACATCTCCTGAGCATGAACAATGTTAGTTATGAATGGGACAAGATTGTCTTTTATCCCTTCTACCATATGAGTCATAGCCACCAATTCTAAATCCCTGAATTTTGCTTTGTCAGTATCACTGGTTCTTCTATAGGCTTCTTTACATTTCCTTTTACCAAATCTAGCACATTTTTCTTCTCGAGGATTAGGTCAATCATGTTCTTCCAGGATCTGAAGTTAGATGTTCCTTAAAGCTTGTTCTCGCCCTTGATAGACTTAGACATCTTCCTTGAATATGATAGACTCCTTCTCTGAGATAGTACCTATGAATGGATCTTCCTTTTTCTTCTTTTTTCACCAAAGCTCTTATACCATGTTGGAAAATCAGAAAGGCAGTAAAGACTTTCTTGATCTTGATAATTACTTGTGATGTTTCTTGTTGATCAATGGTTGTCATTGATGTCAACCCAAGCAGCACCAGGGGCTACCCCGATCTTGCATGGGCATTTTTATTTGACAACTTACTCTGTTCTGAGTCAAGGATCTTGTAGATGGTTTCTACTTGTCAAGATGTTTCAGTTGATATATGACATGCCACGTAATTCTTCATGGTTTGAGAGATATTCATGTTTGAATTTTAGTAACCCGAGTTAGTGGGCTAAAACCATATGGGGTTGTGGCATGGAACTCATAATTGGTTGTGATCATTGAATAGTCAATAATTAATAACATTTTTTTCTCCTGAAATCCCTCCAACGTTCACTTATTGAACACCCCCTCAACTGAAGACATTCATATAAATAGTGACCCTCATATCCTCCTCTAGTAGGGATTGTGTGGCTTCAAACAGGTTATTGTGGAATTTTCGCTATAACTTGTTTTTTGCAAAGCTTCAGAAGCTGAAATTAAAACCCATTTGAGCTGAAAACTTGATGAACCTCTTGACCGAATTTTAGACCTTGTTTAGCTATATTTTCGGAGATATGATTTGAGGAAGTTAGGGTTTTTGCAGGCTCCCAAATTCCATGTCAAACAGGTGACATTGGGAAAATCGTCATAAATTTCGCATTGAGCATTGGATTCAAATTTCATAAAGAGTCACAGAAATACAACGAGCTGTAGTTCATTGGGTATCATTTTTAGGGCTGAAGGTCGCATCAGTGACATGTGGCACTTAATACAATTTCGCTCGACTGGACCAATATATAATCAGGTCATTGTGGGAGATTGGGCATAACTCTTTCCTGAAGAATCCAATCTTTATCAGACCTATGGGGTTGGAAAGAGGACTCAGAGTGCTACCATAGGATGAAATTTTAGACCCTAGCGATCCGAAATTACATAGATACAACAGATTCAATATCGAGCTCCTAGAAGGCAAGAAAAACCATGCATTCAAGGATCACTACCACATTCTCCTCCTCCTTCACCTGCTTCGACCCGCTATTGCTGCCACTGATGGAGCTCTTCACTAAGTCTCGCCTTAACTTCTCCTGCTGCAAATCGTCCCACATCTTGTCACACCTTGGCAATATTTCTCTGCCTAAAATAATTTGGACAAATACCTGCTACTCCTCGGAGACACTATTGAGTGCCAATTGTACTAGCTTTGTGGCTTGAGGTGCTGCCCCAATAGCTGACAACTAATCCCAAATCTCCTGAATCTTGGTGAGGAAGAGGTCTATGCATTCCCCTTTCTGCATATTCGTGCATCTCAACTTCTCCTCAAAATGTGGAAATTTCTAAGTCTACTAGTTAGAAACCCTCCATGCACTTTACTGATTTATTCCTACCTGCTTGTTTTGTTACTTAACAAGTTATTTACCATGTAAATACTGAAAATAAACACTAGTTTATGCTCAACATATTATAAATCATCAATTGAACAAAACATAAACAAGCACACAAAATGACACCATTATTTTTGGACAAACGTCCCCAGAAAAACCCAATGTGGGAAAACTGGTGTAGCTATTTGAGGGTTTGCTTATTAAGCAGCTTCAGAGTAAAATGCGGGTGCCAAATCTGGATTACGCAACAGAGAATGCCCTTCGCATTAGTACCTCTCCGTCTGAGACAAATGTTACGGCTGAAACCTAAGATAAACCCTCCGGCAGCTCCTCAGCTCCAATTTGTCCTAGAAACCCCAGCGTCTACATTTCTGGACTACGTCAGCCTCTCTCTGCCCAGCATTGGCACTGCGTCAGCCTTCTGGCCCTCTGCATCAGCAACGCTGACCTCTCTGAAGCACTAAGCAGCTCTTGGCTGCCTCTGCGTGAGCCCTGGCTGGTTTTGCGTCACTCTCTTTGGCTCCTGTGATGATCTCCCAACACTATCTCTTCCTCTCTGTCTCTTTGTACTCACTGCCCCTCAACTGTAACTTCGATCACTGATTCTTTCTCTCTTAGCAAACCTCGCTCTAGAGAATAGAATGAATAATCATCTGGTGTGTTCTCCAAGTGACCCTCAAGCCTCCTCTTATACTTTTCTCGTTGACATATCAACGACCGAGATTAAGTCCCTAATCAATGACTAAGATTAGGTCTGGCTTGATCCATGTCTTTTGGACCATTCTAACACAGTTTTATATTAATCCACATTAATATTTTAATTTCCCTAAGTTTAAACTTAGGGACTCCATTAAAAATATTAATTATTTTAATATTTCTCAAACTGTTTAGAATCTTCCCAAACCCTTTTTGGGTATTAGAGATCTCATGTGCCCCAACCTCTCCACCAAACTTCGTGGCTAGAGCACATCTGATGCTACCCCAAATCAACACTCACTCTTAGCGAGGAATGTGCTCTAGCAATACTCCTCACTGAGTATCACCTTGATCATCCAGCATTGGTCCCTCTGCTAATGCTAGGCCTGCCGCCCAACATCCTCTGTATTGCTTCGCATGGCTCTGCCACTACCACTGCTGCATCTGTATGACAACTCCCTCTGCATCCGTGCTGCTGCTCACGGCTCTGCCACTGCCACTACCGCATCTCCTTTCATCATGCTACATCGTGCTGCCCACTATTGCACTACAACTCAGTTACTGAGAAGTAAGTAACTGATCTCCCAACTCTAACCTCTTTGTTGGGCTAGAGACACCGCTGATGTTGAACCTCCCTCTTCTGCAGATAAGTGACCCCTCTCTGACCTCTGCGCTACTGCAACAACTCCTTGCATCTCGCACGATTGCACACCTCTCTGTGTCATCCTGCACTGGTGGATCCTGCCCCTCATCGCATGTAGTCTGCCTGACTACAACTCGATGTCTCCCCACTTTCGCTCAAGTGGCGTGTGTGCACTCATGGCACAGTCATCGTTTGTCTCCACTTCCTTCTCTGCCCTTGCTAATGCTCTCTTATTCTCGAAAGACTCTTCCTTACTCTTCTTCCTTGGACGCTGGCTTGCATAATGACCCAACTCCCCATAGTGGAAGCACTTGATGTTAGAGAGATCCTTCTTCTTTCGTTTTCATTGCTTTCCCTCAGATGCTAGGGCAACATCTTCCTCCTCCTTTTTGACTCTAATCCCCTTACTACTACTTCCCGCCTTGGTCTGTCGTCTGTTCTCTTCTTGGTGAAAAGTATCCCACATCTCCTCCTAAGGTGGAAAGGTCCCTCTGCCCAGCATACTCTGGACCAATACCTCCTAGTCTTCTGAGACTACATTCAGGGTTGTCCTCACCATCAATTCCTGATCTGGCATGGCTCCTATGGAAGTCAACTGCTCTTGGATCTCATTCAGTCCTCCGAGGAAGGTGTTGATTGGTTCTCCCTTCTTCATCTGATATGACCTCATCTGGTTTTCTAGTAACATCCTTCTCTGCACAGAAGTATGTTGGTACAATTTCTTTAGGGCCTCCCACATCTCATATGTCGTTTCCTTCTCAGCAATGTGTGGTACTACATGGTCCTTGAACTTGTCAAGGATGATGCTCTTGGCCCTTGCCATTGCCTCCTCGTACTTGTCGTTATCAGCTAGGTCAACTGGGATTGCTATCATCCTCAAGGAAAAGTGCTTGACACAATTTCTGTCAAGTACGGATAAGATTCTGGCCTTCCAGACTGCGAAGTTTGAGGCTCCATCCAATCTTTGTTGGTCTCTTACTCCGTTGAGTGCCATGCTACTCTTCTACTTCCCTCTTGGAAGTTCTCGATGTGACTCCCTCTGAGTTTGGATTTCCCTCTTGGAAATCCTTCTGCCGATGTCGAGATGCCCCCTACTCTGATCTTTTGTGAAACTGCACCTCTGATCCGGATTTCTCAGCTACAAACGCTTGGTAACAACTCCCTCCTCCTTGGCCTTGCCTTATTAGGTATTGCTCTGACTACAGTACCCCACCAGCTCCACTCTGCAACTTTCCCACATCCTCCTAAATCCCGGCAACCTGAAGGTTAGAGCTCCTGGGCTCTGCGCATTCCCGACACTAGCAACTCGGCCTCCTCAGCCAACTGCATCAGCCCTCCTAGCTTCTACGTGTCTCTTTATGAGCATCTCTTTACCTCCCTTAGCCTCTGCGTTGCCTCTTCCTGGCTCACCCTTGATGACATAGGCACTACGTCACCCTTCCCTTGTCGCTGCTCTGCTAGGAACAACTTTTGTCACTCGGGATAGTTGTTTTTTGCTGCTATTGCTCTGTTCAGCTAATGTCCTTAGTTCTTCTATGATCTGCAACCATGCTTTGATACCATGTTGAAGTTTCTAAGTCTACTATTTAGAAACCTTCCATGCACTTTACTGATTTATTCCTACCTACTTGTTCTGTTACTTAACAAGTTATTTACCATGTAAATACTGAAAATAAATACTAGTGCATGCTCAACATATTACAGATAATCAACTGAACGAAACAGAAACAAGCACACAAAATGACACTGTTATTTTTGGACCAGTGTTCCCAAAAAAAACCAATGCGGGAAAACAGGTGCAGCTATCTGAGGGTTTTCTTATTAGGCAATTTTAGAGTACAATCTTGGTGCCAAATGCGGCTTACCCAATAGAGAATGCCCTTGGTAGTATTACCTCTCAGTTTGAGACAAATGTCCCGACTGAAACCTTGGATAAACCCTCTGGCAGCTCCAATCTGTCCCATAAACCCCAGTGTCTACCTTTCTAGATTGTGTCAGCCTCTATCTGCCCAGCGCTGGCCTTGCATCACACTGAATGGGCCAGCGTCAGCCTTCTGGCCCTCTGCGTCAGAAACGATGGCCTCTCTGAAGCACTTCGCAGCTCCTGGCTACCTTTGCATGGCCCTGCGTGAGCCTTGGCTGGTTTTGCGTCACTCTCTCTAGCTCATGCGCTGATCTCCCGACACTATCTCTGCCTCTCTGTCTCTCTGTACTCACTGCCCCTCAGCTACAACTTCGATCACTAATTCTATCTCTCTTAGCAAACCTCGCTCTAGAGAATAGAATGACTGATCATCTGGTGTGGTCTCCAAGTGACCCTCAAGCCTCCTCTTATACTTTTGTTGTTGACATATCAACGGCCGAGATTAAGTCCCTAATCAATGGCTAAGATTAGATCTGGCTTGATCCATGTCTTTTGGACCATTCTAACACAGTTTTATATTAATCTACATTAATATTTTAATTTCCCTAAGTTTAGACTTAGGGACTCCATTAAAAATATTAATTATTTTAATATTTTTCAAATTGTTTAGAATTTGCCCAAACCCTTTCTGGGTATTGGATATCTCATGTGCCCAAACCTATCCACCAAATTTCGTGTTTAGAGCACATTCGATGCTACCCCAAATCAACACCCCTTCTTAGCGAGGACTGTGCTCTAGCAATAGTCCTCACTGAGTATCACCTTGATCATCTGGCATCGGTCCCTGTGTAAATGCTAGGCCTGCTGCCCAACATCCTCTACACTGCTACATCCTATACTGCTGCCCATGGTTCATCCACTGCCATTGTTGCATCTGTACAACAACTCCCTCTGCATCCGTTCTGCTGCTCATGGCTCTGCCACTGCCACTGCTGCATCTACACTACATCTCCTCTCATCATGCTGCATTGTGTTGCCCACTACTGCAATGCAACTCAGTTACTGAGAAGTAAGTAAGTAATCTCCCAATTTTGACCTCTCCGTTGGGCTAGAGACACTTGCTGATGTTGAAGCTCCCTCTGCCGTTGACAAGTTCTCCCTCTCTGACCTCTGCGCTACTGCAAAAACTACCTACATCTCGCACCATTGCACACCTCTTTGTGCCATCCTGCATTGATGCAACACTCCCATGCCTCACACATTGTTGTAGCCTACTAGCCTCACGTTGTCTTGGGAATTCTGCACTGTAGCTCTCTCTGCCGCTTCATCCGCATCCGTCTCTACCCACATCCGCCAGTCTTGCTACTCCTCTTCGAGGCTCCCGTAGCATGGTCTAATCCAAGAGGATGGGTACCTCGTGGATCCTGTCCCTCATCGCCTGTAGTCTGTCTCACTGCAGCTCGATGTCTCCCCACTTCAGCTCAAGTGACGTGTGTGCACTCATGGCATAGTTATCATATAGTGTACCTAGGGGGGATAATATGGGGTAAAAAGGGAGGTACCCAAGGAAATATTGTAATAATGAGATGGGCCATAGTAATAAATAAGGTGGTTAACCTGTATCATGTAAGGGACCACAAGTAGTTAGTAATAATGTAATGGGCCCACGGTATTAGATAGATGGTATTGAGGGAACCATGGTAATGACCCATAGTATTGTATGTATGAGGCCTATATAGAGGCTAGAGATTCCACATTGAGAGATGTCAAGGCATATTGTATGAACAGGCATATGGCTTGTGGAGTGTTCTCCTTCCTTAAGGAGTGAATGTATGGTGTTGCCCTACCTTAAGGGTTTGATCAATAAAGTGAAGCATTACTATCTATTTCTATCTTATTATTTTTGGGTATACTTGTGTTCTCATATATTTTCAGATAAGATCTATAACACATCGTCTGTCTCCACTTCCTTCTCTGCCTTGTTGGTGTTGCCATAGTCTTGGAAGACTCTCCCTTACTCTTCTTCCTTGGACACTGGGTCGCATAATGACCTGGCTCCCCACAATGGAAGCACTTGATCTTGGAGAGATCCTTCTTCTTCTGTTTTTCTTTCTTTCTGTCAAATGCTAGGGCAACATCTTTCTCCTCCTCCTTTTTGACTCTGATCCCATTACTGTTGCTTCCCGCCTTGGTCTGTCATCTGATCTCTTCTTGGCAAAAATCCGCCCACATCTCCTCCCAAGGTGGAAGGGTCCCTCTGCCCAGCATACTCTAGACAAATACTTCCCAGTCTTCTGAGACTGCATTCAAGGTTGTCCTCACCATCAATTCTTGATCCTGCGTGGCTCCTATGAAAGTCTATGAAAGTCAACTGCTCTCGGATCTCATTCAGTGCTCCGAGGAAGGTGTCAATCAGTTCTCCCTTCTTCATATGATATGACCTCATTTGATTTTCTAGCAACATCCTTCTCTGCACAGAAGTATGTTGGTATAATTTCTTTAGGGCCTCCTTGTACTTGTTGTTATCAGTTGGGTCAACTGGGATTCAGGGAAAATTTTAAGAACCCCCCCTAAATTTACATGTATAATAAATGGGCGAATCTCCATGGTATATAGGAAAAATGGAAGGCGATTTTATCAATATTATGATATGTATATATAATTTTTTGGCGAATCTCTCACCAGGCATGGCGAATATTTTACTCGATTATAAAATCTTGTGTTTATTGATTACACAAATGAAATCATTCCATTTCTTTAAAATATCTTTTGAAATCAAAATTATCGAAATTACATATCAATAATCTAGTGGGTGTAAGATAAAATTCACCCGTGCCATTCACAGAAAGCATGAGAAAAAACCTAATACTATATATAAAACCAAGAAAAATTCAAATTCATCACTTCTAGGGACCTCATAACCACCCCGCCAATACACAAGTATGTTCCTGTTTGCAATTAGAAAAATTACCCAAATTACAATATGTTTACTCCACTTCTAGGGACCTCGTAACCACCCTGCCAATACACAAGTATGTTCCAGTTTGCAATTAGAAAAATTACCCAAATTACAATCTGTTTACTCCAGCATATGTTGGAAAGTTATAGAAGGATGACTAGTGCAATCAATCCATTCCTTTTAGCCTGGATTTGTTTCAGTTTAAAAGAAGTATACAAATATACTTGTCCAATGTCTATGCTTTAACCATTCACCTTAAGATGTTTTTACAATATAATTTCCTAGGTCTATTTAATATCTTCATTATCAT
>APFE031253726.1:0-10944 GCA_000404065.3 Pinus taeda | reverse complement strand
AAAACTCTTGTTGGACCTTGGGAGGGACCTGCACAACACCAAGGCTCAGGTTGTAATGGTTTCTTTTGTTTCCTATTAATACAAATAAGTCCATTCTTCTCAACAATTTGTTATTTATTGAGTTGTTTCATATACTCCTTGGTTTGTATGTTGAATATGTTTTATTTTATGAGATATTCAGGTGCTATTTAATCGTTTGATTGTTAGTGAATGCAGGTTTCGAAGTGAAGGAGGAGCTCATCCGGATCGACGAGGCTCGACTACTACAACAGCGTTGGACTACAGGTAGGATCTAAAACACTTGGTTTCTCGTGTGATAAATGCATGTTTAGAGAAGGATTGCTCTTAATTGTCTTGTTTGTCACTAGAAAGTCTTAGGCTTCTAGGGAGGTTGGTTTTATCCGCAAGATTAACTCTTTCCGCATGAAACATAGGCAAGATGGTGCATATTGTCGCAAAGGTAATCAAGGGTAGTCATGGCTTCCATGATGTCCTCATTAGAACTAGAGATGAGGAAACGGGAGGAAGACTGATTACATGATGTGGCGGCTCTACCTGGTGCATCATCTTGAGAAAGAAGGTTCACATACGCATCATATGGAATGGTAGAGGACAAGCTAATATATGGAAGATCTATCGATGTTGAGACCTGGGATTATGCAGAAAGAGGTTCGATAGAAGTGCATAGAGAAACCTCAGAAATGTTTTTCTATAAGGAACTCAAGGATTATTACAAGTAAAGAATATTGCCCATGGAGTCTGTCACCCTCGACATCGGGGGGAGGGATCACAATGGTGGGAACAGAGTCCCCCTATTCTGGTTTACTAGTGGCAAAAGAATCCACGGATAGAAGAGTAGGAGATCCACTACGAGTGGTCTCTTATTCGTGACGTTCCTCAAGGCAATTGTGAAATTGGTCGAGATAAGGGCAACAATTGCAATAGTGACCATGATGATTGCACAAGGCATAAGGGTAATTTGTCTGTAACGTTCTAAGTTTCTTGGTTGGACCTGGTAAGGTAGCACGAAGCTCACGGATATTTGACTTAGGGAATGTTTCATGAACCATAGCTTTGAGATGAGGGAGTTTAGGACAATTATTGGTGGTGTGCCTAGCAACATTACACAAAGCGTATGGAGGTGATGACTTTGGGGCCTTGGGGGCTAGAGGAGCTTGGGGAGCCTTGTCCTTCGGTTATTTCCTCTTACCTTTGAACCCCTATCTAGATGTTTTCGCAATAGGAGTGGGTTCCTATTGAGGTTGTAATGGAGCTGAAGTAGCAGCAGGGACCATAGGGACCATTTGAAATGGGGTCAAAGCATGATAAGGTATTAGCTGACTAAATGGAATACTTGCAGGGGGATTGGTGTACCATACTGGTGTTCCCAAGGTCATGTTAGGAAGGACCAGTGAAGCCATGAAAAGGGTATAAAATACTCTTGGAGGGGGGAATAAGAAAGATGTCTGGCCTGTAGGGTAATGTCCTAGTGGAATAACTTTTAGATGGTTGAGACCTAGAGGAATGGTTCCTAGTGGAAATATAGGAGAAGCAACCACAAACGAAGGAGGTACTGGCGGGTGGATAGAGAGGGCTTAATTGGGATGGTAACTGCATGGTGCTGAGGAATTGGTTGCGGATGAAATTTACCAGACTGCCTGAGAACAACCAGTGTTGCTTGTAACATGCAAACACTCATAGAGTCAGGTACTGAGATGAGAGGGGGAGGACTAGGGAAAGAACCCAATAATGAGGAATATTTATAAACTTCGGGTGAAACACTAGAAAGAGGAGTTGGAGATTTCTTATCTAACACAGATGAGATAGTGGACTTGGGGGAGGTCATGGATGCCGGATTGTAGTAAGTCAACCAACCGATGGTAATGATCTTCCCTTCATGGGGGAAGCACATCTTGCGGAACACCGTGGATGCGACGACTGATATGACATATGTGTAACTACAACCTAAGAGAATGTTGTAATCCAAAGGGGCATCAATAACCTCAATGTCGACATGAATAGTCTTGCCCACAACGATCGTTGAACATTTGTGGTACATGTCAAGGGGTTGGGAGGAGTGTCGATCCCAAGAACAAAAAGTGATGGTTGAGGGGGACAACTCAGGTGACTTAACTTGTTTCCAAACGGAAGCATACATCACATAGGTGGATGCCCCTTTGTCAATAATGCATCAGGAGATGATGGCATTACAGACTCGAACTGGTATCTGGAAAGCAACAGATGAAGGAAATGGGGGTTGTTCTGATGTATCGATAGGGAAGACAATCAAACGATCATCAAAAGGATCTATTGCACCCAAGGTAGTTAGTAGATCTTTATTTTGAGATGGGCACGACTCGAGTACTTCCAGCATCGACATGGTGACAGGTGATTGCGCCAAGTCTTCTACAATACTATATTTATGGGAAGCTCGGTTAGAAGCCGCATTATAGTGTAGTGGTCCCTTGGGGGTCTTAGGAATGGCCTCAACTTTAGGTTGAGGGATCTGTAGCAGACCATTTGGTGTCATAAGACACTCAGAAAATGCTTTGGTTTTGGAATCAATGGTGGATGAAGTTGAAGGCTTGTCATATTGACACGTCTGAGTTTGTAGGTTTATATCGGAGGGGTTAACCTCATTAGGATTCATCATAAGGATCTAGTAGTCACCAGGACCAGAAGGTTGGGGGGATGGGCTTCTTGACATCACAAATGTTGAGAAGCCACAAATCCTTATCAAGGGAAAATATTTGTGAGCATTGCCAGTTGAGATGGTGTAGGGTTCTGAGGTGATTCTTGACCTGTGGAAGTTGCTTGAGCTTCCCATATTTGGCACATCTTGGGTAAGAGAGGACACTCATGTCTATAATGGCCATGTACACCATAACATGAAAAAGGCTTGTTTGTATGAATAACGTTGTTCGTCTTGGGTTGACTGCCCTGTTGCTAGTTGTTGGTGTTAGGTTGGTTCACGTAGGGTTCACTAGGTTGGTTGCCTTGATTACCCTCGTTACCCTTGTTACCCCTCCCCTTATTATTTTTCTTCAAATTTTTTGGATTGGTCATACTATGCTGCGCAAACACTTGACCCTCATGGGCCGGTGGCTATTGGGGTTGAGGATGCATGGGAGGTTGTAGTGCTAATTCTTGAGGGGCTGGAGTGCTCGATTATGCATAAGAAGGAGAAATGATTTGGTAAACAAGTTCGGGCCTTGAAAACATGTTACTAGCAGGAAGGGTATAAGTGCTATAGGAACTGGTGCCCCACTGCGGATATCCATAACTTTGTTGAGTATATGGCGAAGAATGTGAAAGGGCTCCAACGATACTATCGGTGATGTGAGATAGCCCTCGTGCATTGGCACTTCTAGGATGGGGAGGGTTTGGAATGATGATATAGACATAACCAGATTGCGCATAAATTAGATCATATCTTAGAGTGGTTTGTAGAGTTTCTTCCTATGTTTGAGGAAAATGGCACATGACATATTTTCCAATGGGTGCTAAAAGGCTCCTAAGAAACCAATCAAGATAGACACCACCTTCAAAGGGTGGGGTGTGGCATCAGCTCCTCCTCCGATGCCACTCTTGAACATGGTCGAGAAGGCGAGTGGTGGAGGACTGACAAAATGTGGTCAATAGCTCCATACCAGTGTCGTACCAAAGAGGTAACTGGAAATATGAGACGAATGCTTTAGCAAGTGTCACGAAAATGGAATGAGATGTGGAAGGCTGGTCTATATACCATTTTTCAGTGTCTCTAGTGAGCCTGCGTTGAAAAGCCAAAGACGAATGGAGTCATCAGTAATGGATTTGGATGAACACCACATGTGGAATGAGCGGACATGGTTTGTAGGATCCCATCCAATATTACCCTCAAACTTTGGGATCTTAGAGGGAAGCATAGTTGGCATAGAAGGCCAACCAACATCATGGTGTATGGGGTCGGTTATCAACTAGCTAAAATCTAGTAGACTTAACCCAACCATAAAGGGGAGCATGGGGGTTGTCGGAATAGTTCATGAGATTGTTCCGCTTGATGTAATTACTGAGATAAAACAAGAGCCAACTGTTGGTTGGGTTCCTACACCAGTTGTGGGTCCAGACACGGTGACAATATGAAGTGAAGGAGACTTAGAATTAGATGAGGAAATAGATGGACCAAGAGAAGAGTTGGTATGGGGACACGAATGGCTATGAACTCGAATAATGAGCAATAATAAAATATTATTAACCCCATTCTTGGAATAACCACTTGTAATATTTTATTATATTTGGTTAGGAGGGAAAAAGTATTTAAACTTTTATTTAGAAATAATTAATAAATAAATGATTTATTTATCATCTCAAGGAATTAGTTAAGGAATAATAAACATATAATGATTTATTTAATTGTTCTTAAGGGATTTAGTCAAATTTGGCAAAGAGTAATAATTAATTAGTGATTAATTAATTATTCTTAGAGAGAAATAACATAATTAATTATTTATCTATTTATTTTTCATGATTGGGTCAAATATGACAAGGAATAATAATTAAAAAATGGTTTAATTAATTATTCCTATGTCAAAATCAAATAAATAGTGATTTATTTAATTATTTGTCATGGATTTAACAATAAATTACTTAACAAAGGTGGTTTATTAATTAATTTCTCACAAAGAAAGAAATTTTACTATGGTAAAATTGACTTTACATGGTGTACTTCGATCCATCTAGTAAATTAGGTTAGATGACCAATTTTTTGTTGATAACATAACCTATCACGGGAAAGACATGTCTCCAATATATTCATGGTGTCACAGGGAAAATAACCAAATTTCTATGAAGAAAATAGATTTCTTCCTGCTTCAAACCCCTTGAAACCATTAGAAAAACGATGAAATCTATCAAAGATAAAATCAACCACCTACAAATCAAGGGTGTCTGTAAGTTAACAAAGTTCCTATGGGAGTTGTTGTATTGGTGAAACAAGAATATCACTTAGAATCATATTGAAAGAAATTTGATCTGATACAAGAATTGGTCATACCGATTCCTCTACCCTTGTAGAAAAATCCTCTGAAGTTGGACATTATATATGCTTTGGAAACACTAATGATATTGCTAAAGAAAACAATCAATACAAAATGAAATTAGAGAAGCCTTGGAGATATTGAAACATCCTAATAATATTAACAGAGATGGTGGTCTAGAAGTCATTAACAACTTGGTCTCCTTCCTCTCACAACTCTCCCCCTAATTATTTCATGGTTGTCCACACTATATTTCCTCTTTTTCTTCCTTTTCTTATTTGTCTTCTTTCCTTCGTTACCCCCGAGACTCTCCCTACTTACATTACTTCTAGTTCATCCTTCTTCCCATTATTTCTTCCTTCTATCTATTTCCTCTATCTTAACTTGTACCTTCTCTTTTTCTTTTCCTTTCTCTCATTTCATACCTCCGAGGTCTTCATATTACTCATATTCTATTCTCCCTGCCCCCAACCCTCTCCTCTTGTATTCCCTCCACTCTCATTTCCTTCCTTTCCCTTGCATTGATATTTTCTCTTCGTTCTTCCTTCTCATTGTTATTCTATATTGGCGACTCTAACCTCCCACCCCTGCCCTGCACCAATTCCTTGATTGTCTCCCTTTCCCTTAGGCCCCCCTTCCTTAAGCTTTTTCTTTATCTCTTTTTCATATATTTTATTAACTATTAGTATTTTTATTAAACCCTTAAACATTATTCTATAATACCTTTCCTATATATATATATATATATATATATATATTTATATATATATAATCACTTCCTTTTTTTGTTTTGTGGTTCACGGACACCTTGGTCAACAGGTGGTCACTACGTCCACGGAAAAATCTGAGCTGATCAACCCCGAAGGGGGGGCCAACTAGCAAGGTCTAACCCCAAGGGCTTTGGGTAGAATGGACCCTGTGACCTCCCAAACAGCAAGGCACTAATTTTGACCAACTGAGCTAACCCTTGGGGCTTGTATATATTTAATCATTTAATTTTAATTAATATACTATACTAGGCCTCTAAAATAATTAATATACACTAGATATTAATTTTTAAAGAGACCCTCTATTTCTAAAGTAATACATTAACTTAGGTTAACCTAATACTATTAATACATTATATTATACCTTTAACACCTCTAAAAAAAACATGATAACGGTCCTATCCATAATATATGATGATGTTAAAGTTAAATTTTAATAATTAATAATGGATTACATGAATTAATGTTTTCAAATTTCAACCTTAATATACACACACACACACACACACACACACACACACACACACAATGGATATTGTTAGGTTTAGAGTTTTAATTATATTTCTCTAATTGTTATTTGGCTCTTATTTCACTGGCCAACATACCCTTATTCTAGTCCCCCTTTCTCCTCTTGTACTTATACCCTAGCTCTTGGAGCTCTTCTTTCGGCATTGTCTTGATGACGAGTCTTGTTTTAGATTCGAAACATCGACTTTAAAATGAAAAAAACTACAGATAATTCTTTTATTATGAAATCAAACAAAAATATCAAATATAAATATGTAATTTTTATGCATTATTCCCCCCATTTCACATCAATGGAAAAGGATGGAGGTACTCCCTATGTGCCTACCAACTATATAATTGTTTATGGATGTTCCTATGTCCAATATTAGCTCCCTATGGACCTATTTGGAAGTTTATTCTAACAAGGACATGGAAAAGGAGCTATAAATGCACCATGAAAACAAGGAATCATAATTTTCCTCTTGTTGGTCTAAAAGGTCCCCATGAATTTGGATTTATGTCATCTTAAATCACTATAACCATCCTAGTATATGGATAGATAATTACCTTCTCTACTTGTAGAGACAGTTAATGAATATAAGAGGGAAATATCACTCCTAACTTCTACCTCATATACTCAAAAGGTTCTTTGGAAAGAGGATCAGTGAAAATTCAACAACTTGTTCTTTTGTTGGGATATACTATGAATTAACAAAATGTTCAATGACCTATTCTCCAACGAAATGGTACTTGAAAGGGATATGCATGGTCTTGGAATAAATAAAATGATTCTTTGATATACTTATAACACTTGTATTATAAAAACTAATAAGAATAAGTTTATCATATGTTACCTTCAAGTCCTGGAGTGTTTGTTTAATCTAAAAAATTTCAGTACAACTTGTTATAGCTACTATGTACTTGACTTCAATAGTAGAAATAGAGATATATGTTTTCTTTTCCTTGTTATGTATCCAAATCAAAATAACATATTGACATAAGAAAATATATATCAATGAATATATAATAAGCCACTTCATGTGGGAAACATCCCTTCAAATCACATAAATGAACAATTATTTGATGATTCAAATGAAAATACCTCCTTGGTATATAGAAGAGTCTAAAGGGTCAAAATACAATTAGCGACTACATAACAATAATAATGTAAGGGAATAATAATAACAATATAGGGGCCAAATTAGTATTATAGGTACCTAACATGTGGCTCTACTTCAAAAATGTGTTTTCCTTAGCACTTAAGTAGTTCTAGATGGTTTTGTATAAAATACTCAACCCCCATGTGGAATCTTCAACAGGTAATTTCTTACAACTAATGAGATACTCTGAAATTGATTGACTGAGTAGCTTCCAGACTCTTGTTTCCATGACTTCTTTAAGCTCCAATATTATTTTTTCTTCCTTGTCAAGTTTTGGAAATATAGTTTGAACTAGTATCTTATCACCTATAACCTTCTATAAGCATGAAACATGGAAAGTGGGTGTACTCACAAAGATAGAGGAAACTACAACTTATATTCCATAGTGCCAATGTTTTGCAATACCTTGTAAGGGAGATAGTTCTTGGGTGATAATTTATTATCCTTCTTAGCTTGCTTGAGGGATAGTTATTTGTATGGTTCTAGCCATAAAAATATCCAATCACCCATGTTAAAACAGCTTTCATTGTGATGTTGATATTCCTATTGTTTCATTCAATTTTGTGCCACAGTTAGGTTATACTTTAAGTGTTTGAGAACTGGTTCTTGATTCTGTATGTGATATTCCACTACCTGAACCTTAGAATTTTCTCTTAAAGATGATGTGATGGACAGTGAATGATATCTATAAAGCACCATAAATGGAGTCATTCTTGCTGTGGTATGGAAGAAAGTGTTATAACACCATTCTACCAGAGGTAACCACTTGACCCATTGTGTTTTTTATCAGATAAATAGCAACAAAGATATCCTTCCAAACATTTGTTTACAATCTCATTTTTCTCATTGGGTTGAGACTAGTGCACAAAAGTATACATACTTGGTAATTCTATCAATTACCACCAATATGCCACTCTTTCCTTTGTACTTGGGTAGAACTATTATGAAATCCATTGACACCTCATCCCAATGTTGACTTGAAATGGATAATGGTTGTAAAATACCTAGGGTATTAATTGTCTCAAATTTATTCTGTTGGAAAAGAAAACATTCTACCACAAACTTTTGAAAATCATATTTAAATCCATCCCAAAAGAAATCCTTCTTGACCTTGCTGTAAGTTTTTTAAAATCCCAAGTGTCGTCCTATAGGAGAGGTGTGCAATTCCAAAAGAAACATTTGTTTGAGATGGGATCTTTGTACCACAACGAATCATTTTCCAAGGTAAATGTATCAAATGAACTTGGATCTTGTTGCAAATTTTGAATGAATGTCCATACTTTTTCATCATTCTTCCATTCATCCCTTGCTTTATTTATTCAATTGGGCTAGATAATAGGAATGGCATAAAGCAATTCATCCACATCCTCATCCCTTCTTGAAGGTTCATATGCAATAACATTTTGATTCCCTTTCCTGTAAATTCTTTTGATGTCATAACCCAACATATTTGGGACCTTTTTTGTACATATTCTAAAGATAATATTTGTTCCAAGAAGTATTTAAGATTATCAGTATACGTTTTTACCTTGAAGTGTCTTCTCATTAGGTAAGGGATGCCCTTTCTTTAGCGAAAGTAGTATTCCCAACATATACTAACAATGTAAACTTTGAAATGGGAACTGATACTGTTACCCGTTTCGTAGAGATAGCAAAAGAGTAACCCGATTTTGAAAAGGGGGGATGCAAAACACACATATTTTTTTTAGAGCATAGTTTTTGGCACTTTCAATTTTTTTATGTACATTACGTTTTAGAATGTTAGTAATATGCATGCTAATTTAAAAAAGTGGTGATTTTACATCAGACCCTTTTTTTAAAAGACCTATTTTTTGACAATAAATTTTCTAATGTATGAAATGTAAATAATTATTTTCTAAATTTAACAAATTTTGACACTTTAAATTGTTTATATCAAAATTTTTATTAAAAAAAAAAACAAATATAAAATATATTTACAAAAGAACAAAAAAAAAACATAAAAATGTTGGTGTATATATATATGTGTGGGTGTGTTGGGTGTGTGTGTGTGTTGTGTGTGTGTGTAAACCATAAATAAAAGTTGCAAAAAGGACCAAAAGAATTAAATATATATATATATATATATTATATTTATATATATAATTATATATATATTATATATATAAGTAACTAAAAAAAGAAAAATTATTAAAAAAGCATGTAACAAAAAATGTAAAAAATATTAATTAAAAAATAGAACTAAACTAGTATTAAATAGAAGAAAAAAACCAATAAAAATCTAAAAAACTATTAATTAATCAAGATTAATAAACTAAAAAACAAAATATATTCTAAATTAAAAAAAAATAAAAAAAAAATTAAAATTTTTAAATATAATATGATTTAAAAAAAACATTTAAAAAATATTTATATATTATAATATATATAATATATATATATATATTCACTTAAAATAAAAACATTTAAAACTTTAAAAATATTTTGCAAAAGAACTCCGCCACCGAGGGCCACGCCCCACGGGCAGCTGGGCGGTGGCTATCCGATTCCGAGAAACGGATAGCGACTCCCATGAGCGGTCAGATGGTGGCTATCCAATTCTCGGAATTGGATAACTGCCGCCCGACTGCTTGTGGGGGTGGCTATTCGATTCTCGGAATTGGATAGCCACCGCCCAGCCACCCCCACGGGCGGTCGAGCAGTGGTTACCTGATTATGAGAATCAGATAGCCGCCACTCAACCACCCCCATAGGTGGCTGGGCGGTGGCTATCCGATTCTCAGAATCGGATAACCACCCCCATGGGCAACCGAGTGATGGATATTCGATTCCGAGAATTGGATAGCCACCCCCACGGGCATCCGAACAATGGTTATTCAATTCTGAGAATCGGATAGCCACCCCCATGTGCGGTCAGGTGATGGCTACTCGATTATGAGAATCGGATAACTACCCCCACCGTCGGTCAGGCGGTGGCTATCTGATTTTTGGAATTGGATAACCACCCCCTAACTTCCCTTGAGGTGGATATCGAATTCTCAGAATCAGATAGCCATCGCTTGGCCGTCCCCTTGGGCAGCCGAGCGGTGGCTATCCAATTCTAAGAATCAGATAACCACCACCTGGCCACCACCACAAGCGGTTGAGTGGTGGCTATCTGATTCCGAGAATTAGATAGCCACCACCCAACCACCCGTGGGGGTGGCCGGGAAGTGGCTATTTGATTCTTGGAATCAAATAGCCACCGCCCGGCCGCTCGTGGGGGTGGTGGCCGAATAAAATGTTTAAATAAAAAAATATATATAGTATTTTAAATACAATAACGTATTACATATTTTTTTTATTAAAAAAATAATTTTATCGGCCACCGCCCCCACGAGTGTCAGGGCGGTGGCTATTTGATTCCGAGAATCGAATAGCCACTTCCCAACCACCCCCACGGGAAGTTGGGCAGTGGCTATCCAATTCTCGAAATCGGATAGCCACTAGTCAGCCGCCTGTGAGAGTGGCCGAGTG
>APFE031253723.1:0-15984 GCA_000404065.3 Pinus taeda | reverse complement strand
TGTCTCCATGATGCAAGCCCGTTCTGAAAAAATATTTATATTGTACGTAATTGAATTTTCTAGGTTATACAAGAACTGTCCTTCTTTCGCTCTTGAGTGAGTGGTTACTATTTCATTAATTGTTATCGTAGATTTCTTCTATTATATTCCATGATCAGCCGAGGGTATCCCTCATAATCTCGGGCATAAAGCCTTCTTACTATGATAACCAACATTGTCTCATGCAAATATTCTTGTGTAATAAAACTCTGAAACTATTCATTCCTTAGCACTAGGAATGCACGAATTGGAATGGAAACCATGTTTTAAATAAGGGCCTATTTTAGGAAGTTATGAGATGTAATTTTAATATTCAATATTATATATATACATATATATATTCTTCTATCACTAACGAGTAGAAATAATTCTTATTTGACCATCCTTACTAGTGTAAATCTTGTAGATACTATTCCTTCTGTTAGTCGTTTTGTTGGTATTCATAGTTACTATTTCTGAATTTGTCTTCTATCATAAATATTTCTTTGAATCACTCTATTTTTGTTGGAAAGATACATTATGTCATTTTGGAATTCGATTAGTACCCTACTTGCTAGAGTCACTTCTGAATATTTAAAAATGACCCGAATTAGTGATCTAGAAAATTTATTGTGTTTCGTTTATAACCAAAAATTTTATCTTTCTCATTTAGCATTCTAACAAATAGGTATTTTTAATATTTCAATTTCTAGTTCGCTAATTACCACCTACCTCTAAACTTAATACTATAGTACTCTTCTATTAATTTATGACTAACTTATTTATTTTCCATAACTATCTCCCATCCATAAAATACTTTTTGCTAAATCATATAATTTACAGAAATAGAGAACTTAAATCCTATCAGTGCTCGATGCTACAATTTGTAGACTAAATATAACTTTTCTTCTCTCTTTCCCTAAATTTCCATACACATACAATATTTATAATAATATTTTTCCCTTTCCTGTGAACTACAAATTGTACACACTAATAATTGCTACATGTATTACAGTTACAACTTTTTTATTTCACATAGCTAAACTGTAATCTAGCCAAGTACGTACATTTCAAAACGACTGTAAACTAAATCTTTAAACATTTTAATACACTGAGTCATGTTTTCAAATCAACAAGTACCTGCACCTCTATGATGGATCCAATCTTATAATTAAAATTAGGTAAACGCTACTAATAATTATGGAGTACATCATATATGTAAAACTATTCTTAGGAAATAAAATAATGGCTAATACCAATAGATTCACTGATAATAGTACTTGGGAGTTCACACCTTTCTCCACCCAACCTCGAACAATATTCCTCTAGTTCACCCTCATCTAAGAAGTTTCTGCAAGGGATTCAACAACCATTGTTAATCCCCCCATCAAGTATTTAATACTTTTCTTTCATGATAAAGTTTCCTTATAGTAGTGTCCTACTTTTTTGAACCTTTTTATCCACATTCCTAGGCTTTTCCATAAAATCCTACCTTTCTCTCCTGTGGCACTTTTATGCTTATCCAAGCTTAGTATCTCTCTCCAGCTAAGGAACTTAATGGATTTTCCTCTCCCATCAATTCAACTAATCTAAAATCTCATATAAAATTTTCATCATGAAAGAAATATCCCAATCTTATTCATCAATGAAATTTATTTTTATTTATTCCTTTGGCAAGAATCCTATTTATAGGGGTCTCATTTTGAAGTACACTCATCCCATTTATTTATTTATTAAATAATATTCAGCTACGTAATTATTCCAATATTCTTCATAGCATTTTTTCTATTATTTCTAATGTGGACCAGTATAATCAAAAGGATATTACCACAAAAAAGGGGTGTTACAGCTATGTGGGTCGCACACCATTACCAAGGTTGTAGTGAACAATGCATTCAACCTCAACATTCCATCGTTCCTTGGCCTACACCAAATATTCAATGTGGACTAGTGGTGAGCACACTTTTCCCCATTGTTGGACACATCTCACGTTGCTAAGTAGCTAGAAACAATAGAGCTCAACTAAAGCTACATAAAATACGCTGCAACTAATAGGATTATGGAAACAAAGATCAAGAAAGCTCACCAACGAAGGATCCAACTATATCAAGTTATTAAAGCGAGGTTCAATAGAAATTTGCTAACCTCATGGAGGCTCTGCACGCAATGTGGACCATTGGTTCCTAAGGGTGAATGATTGATCTAGGATGATATTGGTGGCCACCTGCCTATTCCACCTAGAAATCTAGTCGGTTTCATGTGTTTCCTTGATTATAGTAGCATTTACTCTTTTTAGTAGTTTTTCAAGTCCTGAACTTTTGGAGCTATTTTGACCCCGTAAATGACATGTTTTTTAAGGTATACATCATGCCCATAATCATAGGTAGGGGCCTACCACAAATCGAGTAGTACGCAGAGAGATAGTTCCAATGAGGTATCATACAAACCAAATGAAGATCATATGACCAAGTTATGATCCCGGGAAGTTGGTTAATCGATTAAGCCCAATGGATCCTGCAAAATCTTGGCATTCCATCTCATGCGATTAGGGTTTTTCTTTTTTCCCTTATTGTTCAATAATAAAAAGGCACATGAGCCTCATTGGAACAAAGTTTAGATGCATGTAGCTATGATGTTCTCTTCTCATAGATAAGCTACCATCACCTGAGCTTGTTTATTTCCCTTTTGTATGTAAGCATATTTTAGTTCTTTGATATTAATGAAATGAAGTTTCATTTCTATTGCATCTATGTGTTTATGTTTGTATTTGTATTTTTTTATGTTCTTGTATAAGTTCAAATCAATGAAAAAATCACTAGTTAATGTGAATGGGGACTATATCAATTACAAAGTTGAAAAATATGAAACTTTTCAGAATCCTTCATGTAAAACACAAAAAAAAACAAGGACATGTAGAGAAACAAAATTGATTGAATTTTATATTATGTTTCTAACTAGAGTTATATTCCAGATTTGTTTGTATGTTTGAATGTATAAGTGTTATCGGGAAAACTAGTGTCCATTCAGAGCTGCTACTCCCAATAAGACGGGTAGCTATCTTAGAAACAAACAAACTAAAGTTACTTGTGTTTTCCTTTATGAGAGATAGATGAGAGAGAAGCAGAGAGTAGCAACCTCAGTATTTTTCTTGGCTCCTTGCTTGTTTCCTCCCTCTTTTGATAGAGCTTCGCCACTCTTTTTGCACTTGTTCCACTTCAAAGAACACCCATAAAGTCAAGGCAACATAATACCATCAAAGCATGGAGATCTATAACCATAAACAATATAGGATCAAATGTCTATTAACCATAGAAATGCATACACCAATACAAGATTCAGAAATATACAAGAGTATGGAGGAAAACTCAAATAGCTTTATTGATAGAAGTAGTAGAAGAGAGGATTACAACCCAACAGTATGACCTGGTGCCATCCTCCCAGCATGAAAGCCCTCTTCACCTCATGAAAAGCTAGATCACCCAACACTACAATGTTTCATAGAGAAACCAACATCACTTCCTTATAAAAATACAAAATTCCAGCCTTTGGATCTCTAGGATGAGGGATCCATATATAGATATTTGCAGGGACTGAGTCAGCTTCTGGGATTTTGATTAGTGTCATCTCTCTCATAGTTTTTGGTTCCACTTGGAGATTCCATGATCTCTTACTTATCCCTAGGCGAATTGAGAGAGGTAAGTGTAAAATGAGCAGTTTCTAGAATATTCTTTGGGTTTCCACCTAGCAAACTACTTGTACCTTTTGTCTACTCTCACCCACTGCACCCTACATAAGGGCTTTTCCATATGCATCACACCCCCCATGTGCAATAGGTGAGATGCATGACACCCTAACCATGGAGTAGGTGAGAGTAGTTTTTCAGGGAGAACTTCTGGGAAATGATGTAATCAGTTGACCTTAGTCCTTTAGGGTATGAAACAACACTTTTAGGGGTTTAGAAGCCCTTCGTTTATGGACATATGTGAATGGGTTTACAGTGCCTAAATATGTCTACAACAGTTGCCCCCTAAAGCGTGAGGTCGTAAATCTTTTGATGTTGGGTGAAATGCTTTATCATGAGGATCTGAGGTTTTTCAAACTAGAAGGTGACTTGTAATAAGATAAAATAAAATACATTCACTTCATAATATTTTCTTGATCTAGCCGAGGCGGGAATTCCCATGCTTAGCTTTATAAATTCATTTTCATGTACATAGGACATACAATCGTCTGTGTGGTAGACTGATGATTCTGGTAGAGCCATCATCCCTTAACTTGGATGATTATCTGTGTAGGTATAGAGTACATTTGATGTCTTTATTTTCCTGAATATATTGTAGCCTGAATTGAAGAAATCTAGATCGAGGGTCTTCAAACTCATTCAATCTTCACTTGAAGTAAAAGTCGATCCATGTGAAAAGATGTTTTGATGTCGAACATGGAAAGACATCGCCTGATTACCAGCCAATGATGTAAGTTGTTAACAAGCGCAAGACGAATCACCGATAATGATGATGACCCTCATGGTGTGAATACATGAGTTGATGTTGAAAACCACAAAAGATATTTTGGTCAAAGGCCATTGATGTAAACCTGTCGCCGGAAGTGAGAAACTTGCCATTGAGGCATGCAAGCTTCAAAGTACTGAAAGGGTTGTTCCTAAGTTGACTTCTTGGATAATGAGCTGATGTTGACAAGAAATGTCCTGTCGTAGGATGGCCTTAATGAATCCCACATCTATGACATGGAATGGAGAAAATGATTTTGTGGAGGTGAAAACAATCTGATGATACAAGGCTCAGGGTGGTTGCCATGAAAGAATGGAGCGTGAAGGTATTGTAGCGGATGAGGTGTTAGCTGGGTTGGTGAATTCTCTTAGCGACTTCTCTTGAACATATTGGTGACACTGAAATGGATTGGTAGTGTTAACCCCAAAAATGGATGCTACAGAGGACCAATGGTGATATGACCAGTGAACAAAATAACCCAACCTGACTCAATCATGGTGATGGAGTAAAAGTTTCATGTTCAAGGGTGACCCGCTACTAATGAATTTCTTCAAGTTTTCTTCCCATTTTTCCCCATTCATTTATGACCAGTACCTCTTTATGTTTTTCAAGATTGAGGAAGATAACATATGCTTGTTCTATAATTTGGCCTTTGGGCAAACCTGTTGCTATGTTTTAGCAAGCCTAGTGACAGTGAAACTTGCTCTTGTATCTAATGGACAAGTTTGTTGCTATTGTTTTAATGATTTTAGTGACAAAGATAACTTAGTCGTTTTTAGTTTTAGAGAGTCTGAAAAGAGACAGAAAGGAAACTCCAGTAATCCTTTTTCGTAGTATAATCCCTTAAGTTTGAAAAAGTATAAAATAATACGAAAGGGATGACTTTTTTTATCACTTTAACAAGCCGAAAAAGAAAAGTACTCGATCGTTTTCTGTAATGATCCCTCAGGTCCAAAAAGATTAATATATAGAGGAGGGATGGCACTTCCAATAACTTTAGTGAGCTAGAGAGGCTAATTTCTCGACAATCATTTTATATTTTACGAGTCTAAAAGGAGCTTAAAAGAGACTCGTCTTTGAGGAACGAGTGAAATTTTCGGGTAGCAATTTGTTCTAGGTAAGGTTTGGAATTTTTCAATCATGGTTGTGTAAAGAAGATGGATAATAGAATCACTCATCACAGCTATTCTTCAAAAGGGTAAACAATCAAGTGGAGGTGGATGATTGCCTAAAAAGTGGAGGTGATGGTAAGAACACGACCAAGGGTCAAAAGTTGATAGTAATGTGAACACAAAGGTTATTTACCAAAAGTGGGTTCTTTTTTTAATGAGCTTGAACTCTAGGGGAACATATGCTCATAACTAGTTTTATTTTTTAATGAGCTTGAACATTGAGGAAACATTGCTCATGCCAATCGTATAATAAGGATGTCTCTCATTAGTAGGTTCATTTTTTAGGGAGCTTGCCCCATGCGCAACTTTGCTCCAGAGCCTTTTATATGTAAGGTAGGAATGACCAACTACTATCCTAGGGGTTAAAGAGCTACTAAGGTTAGGTAGGATAGCTTCTCGATGGGAAGCCTTTCCTTTACTTCACTGTTTCCGTCAGTCCCGGCAAAGGTGAATGGTTGACTAGACCAATCACATAACTTAAGCAGATGAAGATAGTAAAAACTACGGGGTGAGAGTTACGCTGGTCACTTTTCACTTGCGTACAAAAGGTTTGCATGCCCCCAGGTATAAAGAGAAGTAGAGTTTCCAGGTTACCATATGGAAGTTCTTGCATTAAAGCAAGGTTGTTTCGTCCGCATTTGTAGACAAAACACTTCCTTGGATCCGTCCATCAAAATAGACAAAGGTGAATGGTGGGAGCTTCCACTCACATAACCTTAGATGAGGGAATCCTTTTCCAGTCTAATCCCATTTTCCTAAACGAACGATTTTGGCAGACTAGTCATATATCCTATGCGAAAACCTACCTTATATCTAGGGTTTTCCTACCGAAGCAGACCAGGGCACATGCCCCTGGGTTTAGTCACATTCACTGAATCACTCGCGCTCATCAGGTGGATGGAATGGAGGTTGATGAGACATTTCTTGTGCAAAAAGACCAGTTAGGGATGGAATTTGAATAGTAGCCATGTTTGAACTGGGGAATGAAATCTAGTCAACAAGCTGGACCATCTGCCTTCATACGAGAAACATATCGCTCGAAAGAGTGAGGAAACAATATCTCCCATGTTGTAAATTTAGTCATGCCCAAGGATTAGATTGTAATCTAGAGGCCCTTGGACTACCATCATGTCTAGATGAATGGTTTTCCTTCTCAAAGTTATAGTCAAATTTGGAAGGATCCCTAATGGTTGACTGGTTCCTTTGTTGAAGCCTAACAGATTTCGAATCTCAGGCAGAAGCGATGGCGAACCAAGTGCTTTCCAAGCAGTTGAGAAAAGGATACTCAGGGAAGCCCCTTCATCTATGATAATACCAGCCATGATCATTCTGTAAGCTTGAACTATGATTTGGAATGGTACATTAGATGGTAGGCGGGGTCTCCCTAGTAGATTCCAATCAAAGGAAATGACTAGATTGCTCGGAGGAGGGAATAAACGATCGGATGAATCTTTGATGAACTTCCTTCCTACGGTAAAGGAATGGGTAGATTTCCCCCATTTTCATCAGATTTTGTGTTAGCAAAAAGAATTTGAATGGTGTCATTCTCATTCTGTTTGGCGATTGTATCATCTGAAGGAAAACCTTCTGAAGACAAGATTGGGTCGACTGCCATCTCAACCTATTGAATTTGGTATAGCGTGGTCTCAGAGGGTTTATCTTCAACGATAGGTGCTTCGACTGACAACAAAGGTGTGTTAGTAGGATTTTCAACTAGCGATGGACTCAGCGAGAGTTTCTTGTATCCAGGACGAAGTCGCTATGGTGAAGCAGGACAGTTATCCAAGACTCTTTTAGCTTTGTCCAGGAAAGGACAACAGTGGAGGGCATGATCACCTTCACAATTTACAAAGAAATTTTGATCTTCCTTTCTGTCCATTGACTTCGTTTTCACTAGTTGATGGTGTTCTCTCAACATGATCATCAGAGTTAGAAGACACCAGATTGTGCAAGCAGGTAGACTAGTCCCTTAAGATCCACAAGATGCAAGGACAATCGCGATGATAGTGGTCTCCTTTGCAAATGACACATGGAGATTTAGGTTTGGATGGTGCAGTGTGTGGATTTTTGTGAGACGATGCATGGTATCACCCTTTCGCCGTTGGCTTCTTCTTCTTGTTCTCCTTCCCTTTCTTCTTCTTCTCAGTTACTTGGTTTTGAGTGTTACTAGCTTCAGCATGCGAAGAGAAAGAAGGAGAGGGAGAAATAAACGAAGTAGAAGGTGGGGGAGGGACTTCAGTACCATCTGTTTTTTTATTTTATTACTAAGGAATTACGGTGTTTCGAATGACAGAGGTCGAGAAAAGCCATACTGGCAGGCCAATTGTGAGTCCTAGAAGGGACAACGTAGCCATATGTGGAGCACCAACATCTCCCCAAGAAGAGAAAGGAATAGGATTCCTCCTAAAGGGAAATTTTTGATTGGTGGATTCCATTTTCTCAACTTAAGACCAATGAGGGAACAATGATGTTATTCTGATTAAAATAAATTTTATGACATTTTGACACAACTTGCTTTTTCAATTTTAAATATTTAAGAAAAAGCTAATGATGACTCTAGTCGCCTTCGATTTTTAATGAGCCTGAAGTGACAAGTGCTCAGATGAACCTTTTCTTTTAAGGAGTATGGAAAAGAACGAAAGTGACCACTCTGGAAATCTAGACAGAGGGATTACCAAACCAATCACAAAACTGAAAAATACTTTTTACGTATGGCAGTCAATCTTCCCGAATACTGTGTTCAGTGCATTGCGATCGATGGGGCAACAAACACGGCTTCCTAAGGATAAAGGATATATCCTATTGTGGTCTCCCAATATATACTCGACGGTACGTGGGAGCACAAGTCCGTAATAGCACTTGTCGTATCAAAGAGGAGGAATCACCCAACCTATGATGAAAATGATAGTTACCAGGCCTTACGATGCCAGAATATGTCTCTAGCCTAGACTTATAGATGTTGTGCGTTAGGTTCCAAAGCGTTTTTATGTTCATTGAGGTTTATTTTACAGTTGATCTTTCTTAAGAAGTTTTCCTTTAAGTTTCACCACATGATGTAGATATACAATTCCTTAATATGCAATCTAAGATGATAAATAGTCGTTTACTTTCTTTTAACAATGAAAATCCTAGCTACTAAGGAAAGAGAAGTAAAATTATTTCAACATAGAGCTCAGAGCACACACTAAGATGCACTGTCCTAAATCAATTTCCGCATGCAGTCTAAAAGAAAATGCACATTCATGTATTTGTTTCTATATTTTCTTAATGTGAGAATGAAAAAAGGAAAACTAAGTATAGATCTGAACTATCTTTCCTCAAAGTGACACTGTAGCAATTTCTTTTCAAAAACGAAAGGAAGATTTAGATGACACTTTCAATTTCGACTTGAAAACTACTTTTGACACTTGAAGTAATTGACGATTCAAATCAAATACAATGGCAAAAGTGTAATCGATTATCTAAAAGAGGAAGACTTTACAACACTCTTTTCCTTCACTGAAAAGGACACTTGCAACACTTTCAAATCAAAAGACGACAGTTCAATTAAGCTACTTTTTCCAAAGGAGGACTGTAAATGATGAAAAATACATAAAAAAAATTCACAATTCATTATCAATGGAGGCTCAATAATGCAAAGGATGAAGGTTTCAACAATGATATATTGATCATAAACAACAAAATTATTGAATAGTGCTGAAAACAATGAAGACAAAACCAAAATCTAGAGGCAGAAACAGTCTCATTCAATCATTGCACCTGTAACATAAGGAAATAGGGATGCATCTCACTTGCAACAAACAGGAGGTGCGACGTATCCAGGTTGCCAATGAGAGATAGTGCAATGGTCTAGGGATGGGACTGAGCTTGGTTTTCACTCACAGTTTGCAGTTAAGTTCAGGAATTTAAGCTGAGCTAATGATACACAGTAAACACAAAGTATAGGGGCTGATCTAATGAGGTTATTTGAGGTACCACCAGGGCACTTAGGATGTCTGCAAGTCAGATCTTCAGTTCATAAGCTAACGGGGAGATCAAATGAAGCACCATTGATCTACTTTACAGTTGCATAGCTAGCTGGCTTAGCTTCAGGCTGTGTTTGTAGTTTATAAAGAAAACAACAAGCACAAACAAACAAACGATTTGCTCCCCAGTGAAGTCGCCGTTTTGTTATCGGGAAAACTAGTGTCCATTTAGAGCTGCTAGTCCCACTAAGATGGGTAGCTATCTTAGAAAAAAACATACTAAAGTTACTTTTTTTTCCTTTATGAGAGATAGATGAGAGAGAAGCAAAGAGTACCAACCTTAGTCTTTCACTTGGCTCCTTGCTTGTTTCCTCCCTCCTTTGACAGAGCTTCACCACTCTTTCCTCACTTGTCCCACTTCAACGAACGCTTGTAGAGTCAAAGTAGCATAATACCATCAAAGCATAGAGATCTGTAACCATAAACAATATATAATTAGATGTATATTAACCAAACAAATGCATACACCAATACAAGATTCAGAAATATGCAAGAATATGGAAGAAAACTCAAATAACTTTATTGATTGAAGTAGTCGAAGGGAGGATTAAAACCCAGCGGTCTGACCAAGCACCATCCTTCCAGCATGAAAGCCCTCTTCACCTCATGAAAAGCTAGATCACCCAACACTACAATGTTTCACAAAGAAACCAACAACACTTCCTTACAAAAACATGAAATTCTAGCCTTTGGATCTCTAAGATGAGGGATCCATATATAGATATTTGCAACGGGTTGAGTCAGCTTTTGGGATTTTGATTAGTGTCATTTCTATGATAGTTCTTGGTTCAACTTGGAGATTTCACGATCTCTTACTCATCCCCAGGCGAATTCAGAGAGGCAAGTGTCAAATAAGCAGGTTCTAGAAGATTCTTTGGGTTTCCACCTAGAAAACTTCCTCTGTCATTTGTCTAATCTTGCCCATCACACCCTACAGAAGGGATTTTCAGTATGCATCGCACCCACCATGTGCAATAGGTGAGATGCATCGCACCCTGACCATGGATCAGGTGAGATTGTCCAGTTTTGACCAGTGTTGAGTAGCTTTTCAGGGAGAACTTATGGGAAATGATGTAATCAGTTCACGTTGATCCTTTAGGGTATGAAACAACACTTTTATGGGTTTAGAAGCCCTTAGTTTATGGACATATGTGATTAGGATTGCACTATCCACATATGCCTATAACAATAAGCCAAATAAGTTCCTACATGTCTAATATTGATTTATTATTATTTCATTTTCCAGGTATTTTAAGTGTACAATATGGTGCAAAATTAGAAGTTGTGCATTGAAGTGTCTTGCTGTCTAAACCTGGGTTAGGCCTTTGTGAAATATGTGCTTCATAATGCGGCAAAACATCATGTGCTACATAGAAATATAGATGTGGACGGGTGGAAAACGAATAATGATGCCTACTATAGTGCCCTTGTCGAAGGGCTAAAGGATTTGAAAACTTATTTTGTCAATGATTTTACAATTCTCACAAACTTGCAGCTCATATGAAATCATATCAAATTCATTTATGAAGTTCAAAAAAAGAATTTAGATCCGCTTTACAAGAATGCAATAATGTGGATTTATCAATTTCAATATTTTAGCATACATTACCATGCAGACATTCATAGTTTGTCCATTGATATCATGTCCAAAGGATGTCAATTGTAGATGGAGGTGTCAAAGGTGACATTAGATCACCATCTATTACAAGAGAAGTCATTGATTAGCAACATAGGTACCAAATATGTGAATGTTTTCTTGTGATCATTTTTCCCGTCCATTCTTGGCTAGGACCATTAGTGCTTTTTCCCATGGATGGGAGCCCTCTCTATCAGTTACAAAAAATACTGCTCATATCCCTTTGCTCATTCATGATTGAGCTTATTTGAATTTATCATCTCGATCATTTTTACATATTTTTTACTTCTTTCCTTCAACCTGTCAAGTAGTATACTAGTGTTCACCACTTTTTGATACTACTTGGATGCAATTTTAACACCAAATATATGTTGTTGTCCAGTGTCTCACTTGAGCCTGAATCTACCTGCCTATCTTACTTGAGTCAAACCACCTCACTAGCTTCTCGATAATATAACCTAATATTCTCTTTAGGGCCCTCTTACTTAATGCAAAGAGAAGAGATAGGTTAATCATTCACAATCAACATTTTCCAGCTAAGAGGTCTTATATACTTGCACATGCTCGTGTCTAACTCAAGTGAATAAATAGAACTTAGGGGCTACCTTAGGCAAATGTAAATGAAGAAAATTCTATCATTTTCCATTTCAACTTGTGTAATATCACCGTTTTTGCTCAACCTCCAATTCCAACCACCCTCTTTGCTTCATTCCTCTTTGGTAGCCTATCTCGCTTTAAACACTTCTGTAACGCAATTGTTTTCTTCTACTCAATCTTTCTGACTCCATCACTCTTTTACTTGGCCTCTGTAAATGTCATGGCCACCCTCTCATTAAGCAAAAAAACTTTCCATCATTATACCATTCATGTTAACAGAAGATATAGTAGCGACTGAAATGATAAAACGCCTTCTGCTTATTCATATTCAATATCAGTAAATACTAAACATTCATACTCTAAGATAGGATAGGTCGTTGACATTTTTTCTAGGAGATAAAATAGAGTTTTGGGTCAAGTCCTACCTATTGGTTTATCAAATAAATCTTTGATCCTCTAGTTACTGCTAGGCTAACATTCATAATCCACTCACGTGTTTCTTGTAAGCAATAATTTCCTAAATGTATGTATTTTTCAAGACCTTTTTACACAAATGAAGGGTACTGAACTAAAGGCACGACATCTAGCTTATTAGTGGAAGCTGCAACTAAGCCCACAGAGAAGGATTTCAATATATTCTCATCCTCACGCTCTAAGACACAACATCTTCCTCAATAGCAATAGCCTGACCTGATGCCAAAGAGGAGCATTTCAATACATTCTCATCCTCATTCTCCATAGCAATACCCTGAAATATCAGTATAGCCTCTACAAGGTTCACCTTAGACTGCCTCAACAAACATTAGTACAACCCACCCCTTCATCATGTACTTAACTGGACTAAGTTTATAATATTCATGGTTCACATAGTTTTTAAATTACAAGAATGTCTCTTTACAACTTATCTGTGTGGGTCATGGACATTATTCATATATCTGAGAAATTATTGTTTGTGTGGGTCATGGAAGTTCTTCATATATCTAAGAAATTATATTTATAGGGGTTGACATTATCATTGTGTTGTTGGTCTGAAGTGCTTTTTCCTGAGACCTTGAAAAGGGTTTCTCATTTATTTTTTGTTATGGAGCCCGGTTCATGGTAAAGGATAGCAATGTTGAAACCTTAAGGTTAACCGATGGTAAAAGGGTCTCAAGGAGGGCTTACTCATAACTAGTATGCAAGTGTGCTATATAATTCTAGTAATAGAAGTTAAAATAGGTGTATTTGCAATATTCTCGAATTATTGATTAAATCTACAAGGATTCTGCAAGAATTTGACGCTCAGTTGCTTATATAAGTTTTAGACTATGTTGGAATCTATTGTTTGCCTAGAAATTAGAGATATGGATAAACAATTGAAGGTAGACACATCACATCAGTTGTAGTTGTTTTTCTCGAAGAATCCATGTTGCAGTTGAGCTTGGAATCTCAAACAACATCCATTCATAAAATGATCAAATTAAGTGATCTAAACATAGTGATTTTATTTGTTTACCTTTTTATTTCGGTGTTGTGGGAGAAAGCTAGTCTATAGAAAAAGAAGATCTGATTCCATTTAGACATGCGGACCCGAATATCAATGAGATAGCTCCAAATAAGAATATCCTTTCATACACACATTTTAGATCAAATTCAATTTTGAATATATGATTTTTCAAAAAAAATTAAAAAAAATTACACGGGAATAGAAGGATTAATATGCCAATCTGCTCATAATTGCACCTTGTCATGTTGATACTAACTTTCTATTTAGAAATCATATTGATATGGTATATCTATCCATTAATGTAGAGGCTCAAGATCAAAGTGCATTGTTTGGTGGGAAATTAAAGGTGTAAGACATTGAATCAATGTTGCTATCAATGTTTACCTATTATTTCCACCTAATGAGCCCACATGACAACTCGCTAGCATGATAATTTTTCAGGGATTAGAATCTTCATGGCTGAATTAGGTCATCTAATGATCTTATAACTAAGAGGTCAGGCTATGTGTTAGTTGGGCGAAAAACATATTATTTGTATGGAATATTTCCTACGAAAAGTATGTAGGGAATTGGGTACCTGCTTCTTTGTTCATGAACAATATCTTGATGGCTTCTAATCCATGAGTTCCAGTGATAGAGGAAACTTGGTCTTGAAACCTTTTTGAAAGGTGAATGAGAGTGCTATTCAGAACTTAGGATCTATAGTCATTTTATTTCTAAGGTAATACTCCATGATTTGAATTACAAGGAGGCTCAATGGTGCCTATGTACTAGAAATGTAAATCACTAACTCACTCAACCACAAGCTGCTCGTTTAAGGCAAAGACTAGACTTCGTGCAACAAATCTTGCTTATTTTTCTAAACATAATACAAATGAAATTTATATGGGTCCATTTACAACACATTGGCAAGGTTTATTGGACATTTCAAAAAAAAAAATTATCAACCGTCCAAAATCATCAACCATGCAAACCTACTCAAATTCCAGGTGTGATTTGGGGTGAAATCAATTTCCTTATGTGCGCTGTGTGGTGAGACCGAAGCCCGACCTCAACTAATCAAGGCGAAGGTCTTTTTTTCCTTTCCTTATTTCCAAGAGCCCTTCTAAACCGACTAGCCCATTATCCTTCAAACATCTACTTCAGCCCGACCTCAACTATAGTGATAGTTGACTCTAACGTAGGTTGATTCGGTCTTTAATTAGCAAATTGTTGGAGGTCGATTCAACTGTGGAACCCGACATGGAATTTCATGGGTGAATCGATGGCAATCAAAAGTAATTGCATGTTTCTAATATGAGTAGCCCCACCCGTGTTCAAATATTTGGAGGCATCACCCATACACCCATAGTGTAGGAGGATACAATCAATATGAAAGCAAGTCCGATCACCAACTCTGGAATCTGGAGTTTTGGTGTTTGAAAATGATTTGCAAGTAGTTCCACCCGTGAACTTTACATTTTCCACTAAAACATGCTCAGACTAACAAAACTAAACTCCTAGTCTTAAACATTTCCTCGAGTCTTCAAAGATACGCAAACAAAAACTACCAAACCCATTCATTAGGAACTCAATTTGCAGAGAACAAGTAGTAATATACACTGCAATATTTTTGTTTAAAGACCATGATATTGCAGGAATTATTATATAGGTGTTGTCCTTGATGGTAACTCACTCGGATGATAGATCATAGTGCAGGAGGTCAATAGCAAAGAATTAATGATCAGAATACAAAGAATGAATAAAGAGAGGTATACATAGGTTCACCTTGACAAAGGAGCATATACACAGGGGAAAATAGACCAAAAGGAGTGTATAATGTATACACACACTTTCATAGAAGGAAAATTGTGTATATCTTGTAAAGCGAAGTTTTGGTCCATGGTATTTTGATCCATGGTATTGGTCCAAGGTATTGGTCCTAAGTGGTTTTGGTCCATGGTATTGAGAAAGGCCTGAAACTATAAAATGAGCAGAAGATCATTAGACCATGTGTGTGGGTATTGAATATCTGATGAAGTGTGAGATCCAGTATGTAGGTTATGGGTTTGTGATGCTTCTCTTGATCTAAACCAAGGACGCACCTATGTGGATGATGATGGATGATGGATAGGGATCTTAAGCCTTTTAGCGTATTATCAATATGTGGTCTGAAGATGGATAGACGAGATCTAAATATTGATGCATCTTTTATTCTACAAATGTTATGATCTTTGTATGACTGAATTCTGAAATAGCTGTAAGGTTTTTAAGTTAGTACTTGCAGATATATACGCGAGTTCACTTTGGTAAAATCATGTATACACATTGGTTTGACTCATCAGAGTAGTGTATACATTATGAAATATGATCTGTGAATTTGCAAAGGGTTCAAGTGGTGGTTACAGAGTTCTATGTTCTACTCTATGTTCTGGTGATTGTGTGATTCATTTGTGGGTGATTCACAGATTGATGATTGAGTATTTAATTATTGGTTAATGCAATGGTTGTATTACAGTGGTAATTGATTTTGAGCGTCAATGTTGTTGACGGGTCCAATATG
>APFE031253717.1:14547-48153 GCA_000404065.3 Pinus taeda | reverse complement strand
AAATATAAAATTAAAGGAATTAAAAATATTTTATTAATTTATTTTCAATTTGACCTTTGGTTGTAAATGACAAATAATAAATAAAATTATGATTAAATAAGTATAAGATGTACCTATGATATTATATAATGTACCTAATTTATTATATTAATTCACCTAAAATTTTACTAACTTCTAAGAATAATAGTAAAGAATTTTTATAATAGTATTGGAATAAGAAATTAATATATAAATATAGATTAATTAATAAATATTAAATTAAATGAATTAAATATTTTATTAATTTATTTTCAATTTGACCTTTGGTTGTAAATGACAAATAATAAATAAAATTATTATTAAATAAGTATAAGATGTACCTATGATATTATTTTATTTTATTATATAATGTACCTAATTTAACTAATTCCTTAGTAAAATAATAATTAAATTTAACAAGAATAATTTTGGTTTGACTCGAGGCATTAGGTCATAATTAGCCGTTGAAAATTAGCCTTTAGAAATTTAGCCATTGGAGTCTCTACACACTATTTAACAAGCTGGGCTGGATTGGTTCTTCAACGTGTCATGACAATGAACCACACTGGTTGGTTCGAAACGGGTGGACAAAAGAATATTCATGTGATTTCGCCCAAAATTCTCTAAACAATGTTATGGATCACATAAGTCTAAATTCCTTAATATATATGTTCTACTGTAATGCTAAAAATTTATAGAAGTTAAAAACTGTTTGAATTTCATCCATTAAATATTTACCACCCAAAATATTATCACATTATTAAATCTATATAATTTATAAATTTTTATTCAAAAACTTAATTACATATCTTCTATTTCTTTTTCTTCTTTTAAATTTTAAAAAATACTCCAAAATCTGGAGTTAATAATTTTTTATTTCTTAACCAAATGAAAAACTTAATTACATATTCTTGTCATCAGGTCAGACAGATATTGTTTGGCAGTGCCAACGATCTGTGGCTTCAAATTCCCTGTGGGGAACCAACTTCGCTCCATCTGCGGTACGATATACTATTCATATTCATGAGATTACAATATGTCTTCAACCATTCTATTTGTCTGCAGCAGATTGTTGTTTTGTTTTTCAACAATATTTGTGAAGTATTTTTGGTTTATAAATGGGTTATATCAAAGAAAAATACTATAGGCAAAATCAAATTATGAGTTGTCAATAGATCCTGCAACTGAAATCACAGGTAATTTGAGTCAAGTTTATTTGATTCACTTTAATAATAAGAAGTAATAATTTATTTAAAAAATCAAAGTAATAATTTATTTTAAAAATCAAGACAAGGTTAGGAATCATTGAATTGTTAGTTTTAGTAGTTTGAGTGGGTGTAAAAGTTAAAAATATACTTTTCTTTCTTTTTAAGAAATGGTTCAAATTTAAAAAGAGTAGAGTATGTACAATTAAGAAAGTAGAGTATATATACCTTTGTAAATTTGAATAGTCAGCAATAAATTCCTTATATCCTAAATAATGAATTTTATACATCAATATGATGTGTAGCTTAACAATCATCTTACTAATGATATCTACTAGCATAACCACATTTACTAATGTGGTTGATATAGGCTTATAAGTGTATATAAATTACAATTACAACCACATTAGTAAATGTGGTTGATATAGGCCAATAGACTTATATCAACCACATTAATAATTATTAGGTACATGTGGCTATTAAAAATTAAATATTTGTAATTGTTAATAACTTTATAAATAATAATATGGTTATTATATTAATATTATATTATATATTAATATAATACTATTTTTTATATAATATTATAATTTAATAGTTATATTTTCAAACTATAACATAATTTACATAATATTCTAAACCGAGGGATTAATAAACCCAAGGAAGTTTTATTATAAACTCAATGGATTATAAACCCAAGAGATTTAAATTAGCCCCTAGGATTACTATTATAAATCTATTTAATAATTTTATACCCTATGAATATGAACCTTAGATTAGTAAACCAAATGGATTGGTCTAATAAACTCAAGGGGCCGAGAAACCAAGGGATTATAAACTCTAAAATAAACCATAAAGGATTAATATTATAAACACAAATGATTATAAACTTAAGGGGTTAATATTAAACCCTAAGATTAATATTATAAACCATAGGCCTAATATTAAACCCTAAGATTTATATCATAAACCCAAGGGATTAATAAACTCATTGGATTAATATTTAAAACTGGAGGGATTATAAACCAAAGGGAATAACATTAGACCCTAGGATTAACATTAAATCCTAGGAATATAAACCGTATAATTAATATTTTTTTTTTTTTGACAGAAACAGTTATGGAGTATTTATATTCATCTTGGCCTGAATGCCGAAAATCTGATTACATTGAGGATGTCTATATCGTGTTGCATCTCACTGCTAAGAATGAGAATGCAGCTGAAGCTTGAAGACTTCTTCCTTGATAAGGAATCTATAGATTCGATTTCAGAAAATTTTCCCCACTTGAAGATACAAACAAATTTATTTAAGAGCAAGTAGTAAAACATGGCAATAATTAGCTTATGGGATGGGTTCCCATGATTCTTCTTTGTCTTTCATCTTGACCCCAACAGAGAGGAGGGCAACTTTGTTGGCTTCAATGTCCGCCTCTTTATTATGAGTTCTTAGCACATGGTAGTAATTCAACTTCTGAAAAGCATTTTCCAAGCCCTTAATTTTGGATATGAGCCTTGCTAGTTTAAGATCCAAAGCTGGGGAGTTGGAAACCATTGCGTTTATAATGATTTGGGAGTCACCTATAACATTAGCTTCACTTATATTTAAATCATTGAGGATCTTGAGGCCTTGAAAAAGGGCCAAAGCCTCAGCTTGAATGCTGGATGAATGTCCAAGCCCCCAAGCAAAGGAATGAATTTTTTCCCCAATTGGATTTACAACAACACCTCCTGCACCAGTTTTGCCCGGATTGCCCTTTGCTGCCCCATCAAAAAAGAGAGAGTGCCTTGAATGCAATTTGAGCCAGTCTTTAAGAGGAGGGACGTTTCTAACTGCTGATTGAAATTGCAAGTCAAGGAATGATCCCCAAGCAATGTCCTGTTGTCTGAGATTAGAATCATCTTTTATATTAGTCAAGCACTCCTTTAAATGACATTTGATCTTGATTTCCAAAGCCCTGTGATTCTAATTAGTATTTCTGAAAATTCTTCTGTTTCGTTCTAGCCATATCTGCCAACAAATAACCTTTGGGAGGACAGCCCATGCAGATTTGATTATCTGATTTTTAGGAGGTGGGCTAGGATATCTGATTGCCCAATTAGAAAAAATATCAACAGTGGAACAAGGAAGCAAAAAGTTGGGATCCAAATTGTGAATAAAGGAGAACGAGATCTGCTTAGAGAACTTGCATTCAAAGATTAAATGGACTGTTGTCTCTTCATTTTCGTTGCACAACGAGCAGATTGAGGGACCATAGAACCCTTTCCTCTGCAATATGTCATACGTCAGGATTTTGCCATGGCAAAGAAGCCAAGCAAAGAAGTCGAATTTGGGCCATGAAGGAAAACGCCAGATCCCCTGCCAAGGTGCTGGGTCGGGGGGGGGGACATATGGCCTCTCATTCAGTTTGGCATATCCCATGGAGACAGCGTAGCCTCTCGCGTTCAACCCCAGCCTTTCGAATCTCTTTTCCTCATGTGCGTGGGTGCCAGGCCATGAAGGAGGTCAAGCAACATGGACCATTTGTTGATCAGATGAGTCAGCATCTCAATACGTTTCCAACCTGCCAAAACAGAATCGCTCTAAAGAGAAATATCTCACAACGAACACAGCCCCTCTCTGTCCATCTAGCATTGCAGCGCTCTAATGGAGGCTCTGTCTTCAATTGGGTCCATATTCATGATTTTGTCAGTCTAGATGTTGATCTTTTTTCCATTTCCTAGGATCCAGTAGGAGTGTGCAATGATTAAAGGAGGAGCTTTAACATACATTTTATGGAAAGACGAGTTAAGAAAATGAATCACATTGTCTAAACAGCTAGAACGAGGACCTCTGAAATACTTTTTCCAGAGAGCCAATTGGGCCGAGTCAGGCTTGGGCGCAATGATCCTCCAGATAATCTTAACTACCGTAGCCACATTCTACTGACAGAGGTTTTTGAAATTCAAACCACCCTCCGACAGTGGCTTGGAGATGGTTTCCCAACTGATAAGGGGAATCTTGTTTTCATTCTGTTTTCCTCCCTTCCAAAAGAACCTCCGCATGAACTCTTCCATTTTTTTTAATATGATTACCGGAGCGAGAAGCCTAGCAAATTGAAATAGAGGGAGGCTGGTGAGCATAGATTTAATTAGGACAGATTTGCCAACAGTGTTGAGCCATGAGTAACCCTAGGCTTGGATCTTAGTCTTGAATTTTTCAAGCTGAGGGAGCCAATCTTTGCTTGCAAGTCTCTTATGAAAAATAGGAAGGCCCAAGTATTTGAAAGAGGTCCAAGAAGAGGAGGATGCAAAACCCAAACATCTAGAAATAGCGGAGAGCTGCTTTAAATTTAGAGGCAGAGGAAAGAGAGGCAGTACCCAAAAGCAGAGTGTCATCCGCAAATAAGGCGTGATTTATGTTTTTGACTCCTCTTGCAATACACAGTCCATTAATATCTTGATCTTGCATCTTTTTGTCTAACAGGAAGCTGAGAAGAGAGGCTTGGATGACAAATACCAGAGGGGGAAGAGGACACCCCTGCCTAAGCCCTCTCGAAGCTTTGAAAAAATCAGTGGCTCTTCCATTTACAAGAGGAGCAATCCATGGCTCCAAGATGCATGCCCAGATCCATTTAATGAAGTTTGCTCCAAAACCAAACTTGCTCATAACTTTTAAAAGAAAGCTATGATTTACTCAATCAAAGGCATTTGCTAAATTGAGTTTAATCACCATACCTTGTTCTTTTCGAAGAAGACTTTAATGGATTGCCTCTTGAACAAGGGTGAAGTTGTCCACGATCTGTCTTCCTTGGATGAAGCCTCCTTGATTCTCCAGAATTATTTTGGGAAGAATGAGCTTCAATCTATTTGCAATTACTTTGGTGATTAACTTGTACCGAGAATTGCATAAGGAAATCAGATGGAATCTATTGAAGTTGTTTGCGCCTTTTTCCTTGGGAATGAGGGCTAAGAAAGTAGAGTTTGTGATGCCTCCTATTTTCTGAGTCTTTTGAGACTTTTGAACCATTTTGAGAAGATCCTTTTCAACAATCGGCCAACAAACTTGGAGAAACCTGGTAAAGAAGCCATTTGGTCCAGGGGCCTTATCCGGATCCATATCAAAAAGGGCCATTTTAACTTCATCTTTAGTGACTTTGGCCTCAAGGATCTTGTTCATACGAGGAGAAATTGCAGAAGGAATAATGTCTAACAGATCTGAGTATTGGTGCGGATCCTTATCTTCACTATACAAGTTTTGAAAGCGATAAAAGGCTACTTTCTTAATGTCTTCAAAATCCTTGTGAGTGTTGTTATCCTCCTTAATCTCAGAAATAGTGTTGAAGCATTTCCTCGCCTGGGCTTGTTTTTGGAAAAAAGCAATGTTCCTGTCCCCTGCTTTGAGCCAGAGGTTTCGAGATTTTAATCTCCAGTATTCTTCTTCAGCTAAGCAGGCCTTATGAAAGCATTGTTGCAGATGAGCCTCTTGATCTAACAACTCCTCTATGATTATAGCGTTCTCCATATGAGTTTGATGAGAGGCAAGAGAGGATTTAATGGCTTTTCTTTCTGTATCAGGGTTGGACAGGGTTTTGACCCATTGTTTTAGAACTCCTTTTACCCTTCTAAGATTTTCCTCCCAGATAAAGATAGGAGATCCTTTGACAGGCTGACTCCAACAATCCTTGACTATTTGCATGAAGTCTGGCTCCTTGACCCAGAGGGGACTAAACCTAAAGGGAATAGGACCCAGATCAAGATGGGCTAGGAGCTCTAGCTTTAAGGGCTTATGGTCCAAGATGCTGCGAGCAAGAATGTACATTCTGGGTTCTAAACCTAGTAACAGATAGGAGCTTTGAATGAAAAATATATCTAATCTCACAGCAATATGACCAGGGCCCACTCTTTTGTTAGACCAAGAGTACTTACCAAAAGAAGGTTTAATATCCAACAAGTCCGAGTCCTGCATAAGATCCTCCACCCATTCCCTTGCTAGATCTTGGACTGCGCTGCCTCCCCTTTTTCAGATGAGTTAAGAGTGAAATTTAGGTCTCCAGCAATAATTATATTTTCGAGGTTTATCAAGTCTGCTTGGTGCCTTATAGAATCCCAACAATCCTTTTTTTCCCCAATTGACTAGAGAGTATACATTGAAAAGGCAAAATATTTCCTTAGTATCGAGATTCTGCATTTTCAGCAGCAACCATTGAGTATTACTAGCCTCAAAGGTGACTACAAATTTGCTGGCATTCCATAGAGTGCCAATCCCTCCTAAGGTGCCCCGGGCAGAGATTTCTCTTGCTTCACTTTTAAACCAAAGTTTCTTGCTTGCTTGCAGGAAGACTATGTCTTCCAGGTTAATCTCATGGACGAGAAGTATGTCTGGAGTTTCTGTTCTTATTAAGCTTCTCATGGCTTCTTCCTTAACTTTAATCCCCATACCTCTACAATTCCAGGAGATGACCTTCATTATTTATGTTTCTGGTGGGCTCCCTTGGAGCCTTGGGGCTGATTTTTCAACATCCTAGGCTTTAAGGCTAGCAATTTTTCCAGAGTTGGTTCGCTGCCATGTAGCTTGTCTTTGTAAGTCTCCTACTCTCTTTTTTCCCTGTCAGTTTTAAGGCCTCTTGTAGATCTTCTTACCGAGGTTTGGGACTTTCCTATTTCTCCTTCCTCCTCTAACTCATGTGTTTCCTGCTCTTCTTCCTCATCTTCTAAAGTCATACCTTTGGGATCTTCAGCACTTGTTCCTTTAAGGGAGGCTAAGGGAGTACCTTTGCTTGGAGAAACTGGTTTTTGGATCTAGATCTCCTAAGTAGCTTCTGCGTGCTGGCTTAGTGGTTCAAATTTTTTTTCTTGTGCCTTTTTGGGTGGGGGGCGTTGAATATTAGCTTGAAGAGAGCCTTTTCTAGAGGGTCCTCCCAGTTTTTGCCCTTTGTGATTGATTTTTGCTTGCTTGACTTGATTCCAACCCTCTTCATTCCTTTTCTCTGGCTCTGTGTTGGACAGTTTCTAGCAAAGTGTCCATGAACATGGCATTTCCTACATTTGAATGGCAGTTGCTCATAATCCAAGATCTACACATGAGACCAGCTGAGGTAAAGAGAAGATTACATTCCTCCCTCTTTTGAGTGCAAAATTTGACAAAAAATTAGCCCTTTTAAATATTTGATCCTCTCATTACTTATTGTTTATATATATAATATATATATATATATATATATATATTCAACATCCATCCATTACAGAGAAAAATTCATTCTTTCATACAAAAAATAACCTCAATAAATATATATATTTATTTATTTTAATAATATAATTTAACTCATTCAAAATATTAACATAATAGTACTGCTATTACAACATCTCTTTCAGCTTTAAGCTGGAGAATGCCTCTCCGCTCAATTAACAATAACAATATTAACTTAATATAAATATAGTGAAAATGAATAAAAATGTCCAGCATTTCCCTGGTTCAAATTCTGAAATGCAATCAACCATTAACGAGAAAAACAATGTTAACTGGAAATGGCATCACATACAAATAAATTCAGGTAAATGGTTTTAAAGAAACTGTCTGTGACAATGATTTTCGATTGAATCGTCTCTATAATAAATTTATTCTGAGAAACCAGTAAGTATGACAGCAGTAGTGAGAAAAAAGAAAGGGAAGCGAATGAATCAAATCGAGGTTGAGGCAAACGTACCTTCTTCTTGCTACAACCTAAAGAAATGTGTTTAAGTTTTGTTATTCATGGCGCCATGGAATATGAATGTGCAGGTTTTTACAGTTGGCAATCATATGTTGTTGAAAACTTCATATGAAAATTAAAAACTGCAGAAACTCTAGATAACATATTACATAGACAAGAAGTTTTTAACAATTTTCTTAAGATAAATGCTGAATACTAAATAGTGAATCTGTATATCTGAATTTTCTGAAAAATACACCACAAGAAATTGCATTTGTGAATCTGAGGCTGCAGTGACTTGCAGCTTAATTCTCTCTACTACTCTCTTCTTCAAGCACGTCAACAACAGTGATAACCATATCATAGGTATTTCTGGGTCTTCTGGCCATATAATTGGCTGCCTTGCTCTTGTTAGAGCTGTCAACCCATAGTTTCACCTTCTTGAAATCTTCCTCCTCCTTGGTTAAAGTATAAAATGGGAACTTATACTGATTTATGTTGTCAGACATAGGAATCCCAAGTTCTTGGAGTAAGACTTTCTTTCTCTGGTCAGTTAGGAATTCTAACTGTAATAAACCTATCATCTTTTTCTTATACTTCTCCCTCTCTTTGTCATATCTAAAGCCTGAAGGAGGAGGAGTATGAGCTGCTGGAGGAGCACGAGCTGCTGCAGGAGGACGAGATGGACGTGGTGGTTTCTGTTTAGGTACCTGTGTGGGTTGAGATTGACGTGGTGGTTTCTGTTTAGGTACCTGTGTGGGTTGAGATGTGCCGGTTTGTCGATATGGAGGAGGAGGAGCTGCTGAAGGAATAGGAATATTTCCTCTCTGTATGGGGATGGGTAATCCATCCTTCTGCAGTTTTATACACATGTGGATGAAATTCACTCTGACAAGGGCTGCCTTCCTCTTGTTGTCAAACTCCTTCAGGTACTGTCGAAATCTCCGAATCATGATTTGTGTGGCCATTCCTTACTTTTGATCTACTCTGGTCTGAACAGATCATAACAGCCAGAGTTGCAGATGATAGGTTAATTTTTCTAGATATAGTTGCATTCTATCGAGATCCAATCGAGGGGAAGTAAAGAGTCGAGCGAACTGGGGAGACCAGGAAAAGTTTACGCAGAACTCCTGTATCGTCAATCGTCAATGGACGCAACGATCCAGTTATTTTACGTATAAGTTTTCCCAAAATGTATTAATACGCATTTTCGTGTGCGTCAACTAATTATACTATATACTATTCATATTCATATTCATGAGATTACAACATGTCTTCAACCATTCTATTTGTCTGCAGCAGATTGTTGTTCTGTTTTTAAACAATATTTGTGAAGTATTTTTGGTTTATAAATGGGTTATATCAAAGAAAAATACTATAGGCAAACTCAAATTATGAGTTGTCCATAGATCATGCAACTGAAATCACAGGTAATTTGACTCAGTCAAGTTTAAAAAATAAAGAAAAGGTTAGGAATCGTTGAATTGTTAGTTTTAGTAGTTTGAGTGGGTGTAAAAGTTAAAAATATATGTTTCTTTCTTCTTAATAAATGGTTCAAATTCAAAGAGAGTAGAGTATGCACAATTAAGAAAGTAGAGTGTATATACTTTTATAAATTTGAATAGTCAGCAATAAATTTCTTATATCCTAAATAATGAATCTTATACATCAATATGATGTCTAGCTTAACGATCATTTTACTAATGATATCTACTAGCATAACCACATTTACAAATGTGGTTGATATAGGCCTATAAGTGTATACAAATTACAATTACAACCACATTAGTAATTGTGGTAGATATAGGCTGATAGGCTTATATCAACCACATTAATAATTATTAGGTATATGTGGCTATTAAAAATTAAATATTTGTAATTGTTAATAACTTTATAAATAATAATATGGTTATTATATTAATATTAATTATATATTAATATAATACTATTTTTTTATATTAATATAAATATTAATAGTTAATATTCAAACTATAACATAATTTAGCATAATATTCTAAACTAAGGATTAATAAACTCAAGGAATTTGTATTATAAACTCAATGGACTATAACCCAAGAGATTTAAATTAGCCCCTAGGATTACTATTATAAATCTATTTAATAATTTTATACCCTATGAATATGAACCATTAGATTACTAAAACAAATGGATTGGTCTAATAAACGCAAGGGGCGGAGAAACCAAGGGATTATAAACCCTAAAATAAACCATAAAGGATTAATATTATAAACACAAATGATTATAAACTTAAGGGGTTAATATTAAACCCTAAGATTAATATTATAAACCATAGGCTTAATATTAAACCCTATGATTGATATCATAAACCCAAGGGATTAATAAACTCATTGGATTAATATTTAAAACTGGAGGGATTATAAACCAAAGGGAATAACATTAGACCCTAGGATTAACATTAAATCCTAGGAATATAAACCGTATAATTAATAATAATAATAATAATTTGATAGAAACGGTTATGGAGTATTTATATTCATCTTGGCCTAAATGCCGAAAATCTGATTACATTGAGGATGTCTATATCATGTTGCATCTCACTGCTAAGAATGAGAATGCAGCTGAAGCTTGAAGACTTCTTCCTTGATAAGGAATCTATAGATTCGATTTCAGAAAATTTTTCCCCACTTGAAGATACAAACAAATTTATTTAAGAGCAAGTAGTAAAACATGGCAATAATCAGCTTATGGGATGGGTTCCCATGATTCTTCTTTGTCTTTCATCTTGACCCCAGCAGAGAGGAGGACAGCTTTGTTGGCTTCAATGTCTGCCTCTTTATTATGAGTTCTTAGCACATGGTAGTAATTCAACTTCTGAAAAGGATTTTCCAAGCCCTTAATTTTGGATATCATCCATGCTAGTTTAAGATCCAAAGCTAGGGAGTTGGAAACCATTGCGTTTATAATGATTTGGGAGTCACCTATAACATTAGCTTCAATTATATTTAAATCTTTGAGGATCTTGAGGCCTTGAAAAAGGGCCAAAGCCTCAGCTTGAATGCTGGATGAATGTCCAAGCCCCCAAGCAAAGGAATGAATTTTTCCCCCAATTGGATTTACAACAACACCTCCTACACCAGCTTTGCCCGGATTGCCCTTTGCTACCCCATCAAAAAAGAGAGAGTGCCTTGAATGCGATTTGAGCCAGTCTTGAAAGTCAATTTCAGATTTCCTTATTTGCCAATCTTTAAGAGGAGGGACGTTTCTAACTGCTAATTGAAATTGCAAGTCAAGGAATGATCCCCAAGCAATGTCCTGTTGTCTGAGATTAGAATCATCTTTTATATTAGTCAAGCACTCCTTTAAATGACATTTGATCTTGATTTCTAAGGCCTTGTGATTCTAATTAGTATTTCTAAAAATTCTTCTGTTTCGTTCTAGCCATATCTGCCAACAAATAACCTTTGGGAGGACAGCCCATGCAGATTTGATTATCTGATTTTTAGGAGGTGGGCTAGGATATCTAATTGCCCAATTAGAAAAAATATCAATAGTGGAACAAGGAAGCAAAAAGTTGGGATCCAAATTGTGAATAAAGGAGAACGAGATCTGCTTAGAGAAGTTGCATTCAAGGATTAAATGGACTATTGTCTCTGCATTTTCGTTGCACAACGAGCAGATGGAGGGACCGTAGAACCCTTTCCTCTACAATATGTCATACGTTAGGATTTTGCCATGGCAAAGAAGCCAAGCAAAGAAGTCGACTTTAGGCCATGAAGAAAAACGCCAGATACCCTGCTAAGGTGCTGGGTCGGGGGGGGGACATATGGCCTCTCATTCAGCTTGGCATATCCCATGGAGATAGCGTAGCCTCTCGCGTTCGACCCCCAGCCTTTCGAATCTCTTTTCTTCATGTGCGTGGGTGCCAGGCCATGAAGGAGGTCAAGCAGCATGGACCATCCGTTGATCAGATGAGTTAGCACCTCAATACGTTTCCAACCTACCCAAACAGAATTGCTCCAAGGATAAATATCCCACAATGAACACAGCCCCTCTTTGTCCATCCAGCATTGCAGTGCTCTAATGGAGGCTCTGTCTTCAATTGGGTCCATATTCATGATTTTATCAGTCCAGATGTTGATCTTTTTGCCATTTCCTAGGATCCAGTAGGAGTGCGCAATGATTAAAGGAGTAGCTTTAACATACATTTTAAGGAAAGACGAGTTAAGCAAATGAATCACATTGTCTAAACGGCTAGAACGAGGACCTCTGAAATACTTTTTCCAGAGAGCCAATTGGGCCCAGCCAGGCTTGGGTGCAATGATCCTCCAGATAATCTTAACTACCGTAGCCACATTCTACTGACAGAGGTTTTTGAAATTCAAACCACCCTCCCACAGTGGCTTGGAGATGGTTTCCCAACTGATAAGGGGAATCTTGTTTTCATTCTGTTTTCCTCCCTTCCAAAAGAACCTCCGCATGAACTCTTCCATTTTTTTTAATATGATTACCGGAGCGAGAAGCCCAGCAAATTGAAATAGAGGGAGGCTGGTGAGCATAGATTTAATTAGGACATATTTGCCAACAGTGTTGAGCCATGAGTAACCCTAGGCTTGGATTCTAGTCTTGAATTTTTCAAGCTAAGGGAGCCAATCTTTGCTTGCAGGTCTCTTATGAAAAATAGGAAGGCCCAAGTATTTGAAAGAGGTCCAAGAAGAGGAGGTTGCAAAACCCAAACATCTAGAAATAGCGGAGAACAATCTGGTGAAGTGTTCCAACTGAAGATGTGACATTTGTTCTTATTTACAACGCTGCCTGAGGCCTCAATGAATTCATCCAAAACTGCTTTAAATTTAGAGGCAGAGGAAAGAGAGGCAGTACCTAAAAGCAGAGTGTCATCCACAAATAAGGCGTGATTTATGTTTTTGACCCCTCTTGCAATACACAGTCCATTAATATCTTGATCTTGCATCTTTTTGTCTAACAGGAAGCTGAGAACAGAGGCTTGGATGACAAATAGCAGAGGGGAAAGAGGACACCCCTGCCTAAGCCCTCTTGAAGCTTTGAAAAAATTAGTGGCTCTTCCATTTACAAGAGGAGAAATCCATGGCTCCGAGATGCATGCCCAGATCCATTTAATGAAGTTTGCTCCAAAACCAAACTTGCTCATGACTTTTAAAAGAAAGCTATGATTTACTCAATCAAAGGCATTTGCTAAATCGAGTTTAATCACCATACCTTGTTCTTTTCGAAGAAGACTTTAATGAATTGCCTCTTGAAAAAGGGTGAAGTTGTCCACGATCTGTCTTCCTTGGATGAAGCCTCCTTCATTCTCCAGAATTATTTTGGGAAGAATGAGCTTCAACCTATTTGCAATTACTTTGGTGATTAACTTGTACCCAATATTGCATAAGGAAATCAGATGGAATCTACTGAAGTTGTTTGTGCCTTTTCCTTGGGAATGAGGGCTAAGAAAGCAGAGTTTGTGCCGCCTCCTATTTTCTGAGTATTTTGAGACTTTTGAACCATTTTGAGAATATTCTTTTCAACAATCGACCAACAAACTTGGAGAAACCTGGCAAAGAAGCCATCTGGTCCAGGGGCCTTATCCGGATCCATATCAAAAAGGGCCTTTTTAACTTCATCTTTAGTGACTTTGGCCTCAAGGATCCCGTTCGTACGAGGAGAAATTGCAGAAGGAATAATGTCTAACAGATCTGAGTATTGGTGCGAACCCTTATCTTCACTATACAAGTTTTGAAAGTGAGAAAAGGTTACTTTCTTAGTGTCTTCAAAATCCTTGTGAGTGTTGTTATCCTCCTTAATCTCAGAAATAGTGTTGAAGCATTTCCTGGCATGGGCTTGTTTGTGGAAAAAAACAATGTTCATGTCCCCTGCTTTGAGCCAGAGGTTTCGAGATTTTAATCTCCAGTATTATTCTTCAGCTAAGCAGGCCTTATGAAAGCACTCTTGCAGATGAGCCTCTTGATCTAACAGCTCCTCTGTGATTATAGCGTTCTCCATATGAGTTTGATGAGAGGCAAGAGAGGATTTAATGGCTTTTCTTTCTGTATCAGGGTTGGACAGGGTTTTGACCCATTGTTTTAGAACTCCTTTTACCCTTCTAAGCTTTTCCTCCCAGATAAAGAAAGGAGATCCTTTGACAGGCTGACTCCAACAATCCTTGACTGTTTGCATGAAGTGTGGCTCCTTGACCCAGAGGGGACTAAATCTAAAGGGAATAGGACCCAGATCAAGATGGGCTAGGAGCTCTAGCTTTAAGGGCTTATGGTCCGAGATGCTGCTAGCAAGAATGTGCATTCTGGGTTCTAAACCTAGTGATAGGTAGGAGCTTTGAATGAAAAATCTATCTAATCTGGTAGCAATATGACCAGGGCCCACTCTTTTGTTAGACCAAGAGTACTTACCAGAAGAAGGTTTAATATCCAACAAGTCCGAGTCCTGCATAAGATCCTCCACCCATTCCCTTTTCAGATCTCGGACTATGCTGCCTCCCCTTTTTTCAGACGAGTTAAGAGTGAGATTGAGGTCTCCAGCAATAATTATATTTTCCAGGTTTATCAAGTCTACTTGGTGCCTTATAGAATTCCAATAATCCTTTTTTTCCCCAACATTGACTAGAGAGTATACATTGAAAAGGCAAAAGATTTCCTTAGTATCCATTTTCTGCATTTTCATCAGCAACCAGTGAGTATTACTAGCCTCAAAGGTGACTACAAATTTGTTGGCATTCCATAGAGTGTCAATCCCTCCCGAGGTTCCCTGGGCAGAGATTTCTATTGCTTCACTTTTAAACCAAAGTTTCTTGCTTGCTTGCAGGAATACTATGTCTTCCAGCTTAGTCTCCTAGACGAGAAGTATGTCTGGAGTTTCTGTTCTTATTAAGCTTCTCATGGCTTCTTCCTTAACTTTAATCCCCATACCTCTACAATTCCAGGAGATGACCTTCATTATTTATGTTTCTGGTGGGCTCCCTTGGAGTCTTGGGGCTGATTTTTCAACATCCTAGGCTTTGAGGCTAGCAGTTTTTCCAGAGTTGGTTGGTTGCCCTGTAGCTTGTCTTTGTAAGTCTCCTGCTCTCTTTTCTCCCTGTCAGTTTTACGGCCTCTTGTAGATCTTCTTACCAAGGTTTGGGACTTTCCTATTTCTCCTTCCTCCTCTGACTCGTCTATTTCCTTCTCTTCTTCCTCATCTTCTAAAGCCATACCTTTGGGATCTTTAGCACTTGTTCCTTTAAGGGAGGCTAAGGGAGTAGCTTTGCTTAGAGAAACTGGTTTTTGGATCTCGATCTCCTAAGTAGCTTCTGCCTGCTGGCTTAGTGGATCAAATTTGTTTTCTTGTACCTTTTTGGGTGGGGGGTGTTGAACATTAGCCTGAAGAGAGCCTTTTCCAGAGGGTCCTCCCGGTTTTTTCCCTTTGTGATTGATTTTTGCTCACTTGACTTGATTCCAACCCTCTTCATTCCCTTTCTCTGGCTCTGCGTTGGACGGACAGTTTCTAGCAAAGTGTCCATGAACATGGCATTTCCTACATTTGAATGGCAGTTGATCATAATCCAAGATCTACAAATGAGACTAACTGCCGACTTTGATTTTGATTTCCTCTGGGAGACCCACCTCTAGATCTACTTCTATGCAGATCCTAGCACAGTTGTTTTGATCCTTGTTATTTGCCTGATCTATGAATTTCTCAAGAGTGTTGCCAATAACCGTATAATTAATATTATAAACCTTAGTTTATAGAAATATTTTCAGAAAAATCACATCAGAAAATCATTGTCGACACATTTCGAACCAACGAGTGTGGTTCATCATCGGGACAAGTTGAATAGAAAAATATCAAAGTTAATGAGAAATTAATAATAAATCAGAAAATTTATGAATAAATACTATATAATTGAAGGTCATAAATTATTAAAATATTATGGACTTAAGAAATATGAAAAGGAGTAGAACGATAGATTAATAAAGGTCGAGAATGATTAATAAATAAATAAATAACAAGGACATAGGGAGAGGGGGGTTTAAATTCAACGTGGTCAGATAAATTCAGAGTAAATTTAAGAAAATAAATTCAAAAGAAATTTAAGAAAAATTAAGAATTAGGGGGATTTAATGATCAAGCTTATCAAATTTATTAGGATGATTTTTTATTTCAAGGGATTCACAAATTATTTGAGTGGAATGGAAAGGAGCGATGGCTCGAAGTTTTGCGTGCATGAAACATGTAAGGTGCTTATATTTAAAGGAGTGTTGGGTAATGGTTGATTTTGCTAACTGATTATGAAATGTATAGATTATGTTTTATTTGAATCAGGCTTTAACAGACCTTTCATTTTGACCTATATATGAATTCTCACAAGAGCATGGAATTTTGTAAACCCCTAGGCCTTTCAAGGAATCAACATGTCCTTTGGGTGAATTGAATAATTGCTTTAACTTCTTGCATGGTTTGAAGAGAGTTTTTTATCCAGACTTATACAGGAACACAATAGAATACAGATATACAAACATAAACACAGAGACGCAGCAAAAATAAAACTTCATTTCATTAATATCAAAGAACTGAAATATGCTTAAACACATAATGGAATAAACTAGCTTATCTCTCAGAAGAGATGTGGTGGCTACATGCCTTTGAACTTTGTTACAATGAGGCTTAAGGGCCCTTTTATTATTGAAAAATAAGGGAAAACCCTTAAATGACCAAAACCCTAACCCCAAGAGATGGAACTCCAAGAGTTTGTGGGCCTCGTTGGGGTTAGTTTGACAGTCAATTTCCTGGGGTCATAACATGGTAATATGATCTTCATTTGGTGCATATGATAACTCGTTGGAAAGATCTATCATAGTACTATAGGATTTCCAATAGGCCTATATTTATAGAGCTTGAAAAAGTGTTGTGTACTGGGTCAAAACAACTTCGAAAGTTTAAGACCCAAATAATTGCTAAAAATAGTAAACGCTATTATAATCAAGGAAATAGATGACACTCACTGAAGGTATATGTGGAATAGGCAGTTGGCCACCAATATCCACCTGGATCAGTCCTCCCCCCATAGGAATCAATGGTCCCCATTGCGTGCAAAGCCTCCATGAGGTGAGAAAGATTTTGTTGAACCTAGTCCCTAGTGAACGACTTTCCATAGTGAAGGATTTGGTCTACTTTGACAACTTGATTTAGCTAGATCCTTTGTTAGTAATTTTTATTGATATGTGTGTCCATGATCCTTTTAGTTGTGGCTTTTTTGATGCGGCTTGGGTTGAACTCTGTTGTGGTCAGCTGCTCAACAATGTCAAATGTGTCCAACAATAGGGGAAAGTATGGTTGCAACCGGTCCACTTTGAATACTGGGTGTAGGCCAAGGAACAGTGGAACAATGAGCTCGAAGGCATTGTCCCCTATATCCTTGGTGATGGTGTATGACCCATATCATAGCAGGAAAATTTTGCGATGGGGGCCAGCGAGGCGCTCCTTCTGCAAATGTAAACAAACTTTGTTTCCCAAGTAGAACATGTGTGGCACCCAATGTTGATCATGATGCTTCTTGTACTTAGCATTAGCTCAGTCCAATATGTCATGGAATTGCTAGAAAATGTTCTGAATGCACTTAATGAAGTCGTTAGTCATGTCAATTTCGTCCTAGACATGAGTTGAATCTACTTGAGTAGCTACAAATGGTATGACCACATCAATGGGACATAAGGGTTGGAACACTAACCCCACCTCAAAGGGACTATGTCCATTTGAGCTATGGAGAGATCTGTTGTAACTATGCCAGACATAGGGGAGGATTTCATCCCATGTGCATGGATGCTTCGAGTTGTATATCCACAGAATGTACACGATCATCCAATTGATGACCTATGTTTGGCCATTAGTTTTGGGGTGGAAGGACGTGGACTTAGTGATCTTTGTATTTAGCATCGACCAAAGGCTTTACCAAAATTTACTCAGGAACTTGTTGTCCCGATCTAAGATAATGGATTGTGGGATCCCAAAGTGTACCCATACTCATTCAAAGAATATATTAGCAGTGGATTTTTTTGTGATACTCTTCTTGCAAGCCACCAGAATGACCATCTTCGAGAATCTGTCGATGACCATGAAAACCCAGTCATTGTGATGCTTAGTAGAAGGAAGGATCGACATGATGCTTCTTGTACTTAGCATTAGCTCGGTCCAATATGTCATGGACTTGCTAGCAAATGTTCTGAATGCGCTCAATGAAGTTGTTAGCCGTGTCAACTTCGTCCTGGACATGAGTTGAATCTACTTGAGTAGCTACAAATGGTATGACCACATCAATGGGACATAAGGGTTGGAACACCAACCCCACCTAAAAGGGACTATGTCCATTTTAGCTATGGAGAGATATGTTGTAACTGTGTTAGACATAGGGGAGGATTTCATCCCATGTGCATGGATGACTCGAGTTGTATATCCACAGAATGTGCACGATCATCCAATTGATGACCTATGTTTGGCCATTAGTTTGGGGGTGGAAGGTCGTGGACTTAGTGATCTTTGTATTTAGCATTGACCAAAGGCTTTACCAAAATTTACTCAGGAACTTGTTGTCCCGATCTAAGATAATGGATTGTGGGATCCCAAAGTGTACCCATACTCGTTCAAAGAGTATATTAGCAGTGGATTTTGTTGTGATACTCTTCTTTCAAGCCACCAGAATGACCATCTTCGTGAATTTGTCGATGACCATGAAAACCCAGTCATTATGATTCTTAGTAAAAGGAAGGATCGACATGATGCTTCTTGTACTTAACATTAACATGATCCAATATGTCATGGACTTGCTAGAAAATGTTCTGAATGCGCTCAATGAAGTTGTTAGCTGTGTCAACTTTGTTCTAGACATGAGCTGAATCTACTTGAGTAGCTACAAATAATATGACCACATCAATGGGACATAAGAGTTGGAACACCAACCCCACCTCAAAGGGACTATGTCCATTTGAGCTATGGAGAGATATGTTGTAACTGTGCTAGACATAGGGGAGGATTTCATCCCATGTGCATGGATGCTTCGAGTTGTATATCCACCAAATGTGCACGATCATCCGATTGATGACCTATGTTTGGCCATTACTTTTTGGGGTGGAAGGTTGTGGACTTAGTTATCTTTGTATTTAGCATCGACCAAAGGCTTTACCAAAATTTACTCAGGAACTTGTTGTCCCGATCTAAGATAACGGATTGTGGGATCCCAAAGTGTACCCATACTCGTTCAAAGAATATATTAGTAGTGTATTTTGTTGTGATACTCTTCTTGCAAGCCACCAGAATGACCATCTTCAATAATCTATCGAAAACTATGAAAACCCAGTCATTGTGATGCTTAGTAGAAGGAAGGATCGACATGTAATCCATGGAGATAGTTTCCCAAGGTTAACTAGGAGTAGGTAGAGGAGTATACAAGCCTTGATTCTTGATGGTTGGTTTGGAAATGGAGTAGGCAGTGCCAATAAAAATAATTTTGTAGCACTGCCACTATTTTCTCTACTCCAAAATGTCCAACGACCCAATTGTAGTCCACCTCCCAAATCATCTTGGCATGCTCACTTGAAGGAACACATAGGTGTCATAAGTGGCATAACAGTGCACCCTGGATGTGAAAATCAAGAACTTTCTTGCCTTCCAGGAGCGTCTGGTATGTGTTGTTGGATTCTAGATCGCTCTTGTAAATATGTTGCCACCCTAAAGTCTTGTGTCCAAAAGAGTCGAGCACAATGGTAAGTGCCATGACCAGTGGCCGGCTAAGGCAGTCTGCAACATTATCGGTGTTACCCTTCTTGTACTTAATGTTCAAATGGAACTGTTGTAGGTATGTAGACCATTCCTGATGGAGATCTTTCTACAACTTTCCTTGTGTCTGTATGAACTACAGGGGTTGGTGGTCTATGTGGATGATCATTTCCTTCCTCATAATGTAATGCTTCCATTGCCGGTCAGTATGCACAATGGAATACATCGCTTTTTCATTGTTGGGATACTTCGAGAATGTGTTTGAAAGTGTCTCACTATGATATGCCATTGGATGCCCCTTTTGAGTAATAATTTCCGCAATATCATAGTCGGAGGCATCTGCCTTAATCTCAAAAAGTTGTTGCAGGTCTGGTAATGTAAGCATTGGTGTAGAGAAGAGGGGATGGTTCAACTCAGAAAACACCTTATATTGGGATTCAAACCAAAATAAATTTTCTTTCTCTCCACCCTTGGTGACTTGAATCAAAGGCCAAGCGATATGAGAGAACCCCAGCACAAACCTACGATAGAAATTGGAAAGACCCAGAAAGTTGCAGAGCTCTGTTAGAGTGGTTGGGGCTGGCTAATATCAAATAACTTATATCCTAGTTGGGTCCATGTGCAAACCTTGCTGATCAATGATGTAACCCAGATATTGAACCTGATTCATACCAAAAGTGCATTTCTCCAAATTGGCACACAATTTGTGTTGTTGTAGGGTTTGGAGGACATGTTGAATATGATGGAGGTGCTCTTCCCAACTCTGGTTGAAGATCAGGATGCCGTCCAAATACACTACCACGAATGAGTTGGTGAAGGGCCACAAGATTTCCTCTGTCATCCTCATGAAGGTTGCAAGGGAATTTGTCAACCCGAAAGGAATGACCAACCATTCAAAAAGGTTGGATTTGAAGGTAGTCTTCCACACATCGGAGGGTTTGATTGGTACTTGGTGATAACCAGACTTCAAGTCAATATTGTTGAAACATTTTCCCCCCTTCAGCTGGTTCAGAAGGTCATTAATTTGTGTGATTAGATACCTATTCTAGACAGTGATCTTATTCAACACCCCATAGTCAATACATAGTCTCCAGGTTCTATCCTTCTTCTATACCAACACAAATGGGCTCCCACAGGGTGATGAACTTGGTCTGATGTTCCCTTTCTACAACAACCCTTGAATCTTCCTCTTGATTTCATCGTTCTCCATAACATAGCATTGATAGATCAATTCTTTGGGTAGCGGCACGCCTAAGGTCAAATCAATGGAGTGCTTGACCTAACAGTGTAGGGGTACCCCTGTGGGTGAGGTGAATATGTCCTTGTACACCTCCACAAACTTGTCCATCTACTGCTTTCATGCGGAGGAGCCTTGTCTGGAGGCGGTGGATGTGGCCACAATCTTATTCTTTCCCTAAGGGCGAACCATAAGGAAGACGAATTTTCCAATCCAGGAAATGATCTTATGGCATTGCTTCAAAGAGATCAAAGAGATGGTGATAGGCGGTGTTACCTCTGGTATCATGTATAACCTATTTCCCAAATAAGTAATAATAGTGTGAGGCCTAGACTCATACACAGCATGATGCTTCCACAAGTATGGTTGGCCTAATAATACATCACAAACTTCAATAGGAGCAACATCACATAGTACCTCATTTGTGAAGGGCTTGATGTTGTAGGGAAGGTGACATTGTTGGTTGTTGCCATGAAAATGACAGTAGGGTTGAGACCCTGGGTTTGGGCACAAAGGGCCAACAAGGTTGCGCTGTAGTCTAGAGCAATGTCGACATTTTCACCTTACCTAGAGAAGGTAAGGAGTCCCACCCAAGGCGGGTCGCAACTGGAGTTATATGAGGGTGGAATTAGGCACTAGAGGAGTTATATCGAACAGAAGAGACCAAAATATAATAGATTTGAATCTACATTAACCCAGTCACAATGATCTTTTCATGCTATATCAAGAAACTATATAACTAGATTCATTCATTAAAATTTTCAAAGATCCAATACAATTCTTAAACACACAAGGTCTTCATGAATATTCTTCTCCATTAACATAACATAAAGTGGTACATAAGGCTCAAGAGTTGATCATCAACAACAGGAATAACATAGCCAGCATAAACAGATACAAATAGGACTATGGAGTCGTTCACATTACTCCACAACACAAGAAGACTCTAACTATCACATGCTCGCTCGACTGAGTAACAACAACCCTCCTTCGCTCTTTCTTTTTCCTTTTATCCCTTGCCATATGCTAAGACTTCCAGTTATGCCTTCCTTTTGCTTAGTTGCCTTCATTCTCGATTTTCTCTGGTCTTTCCTTGCTCGGTTTTCCCTGCTTTTTCCCACCACTTTTTCGCGACTGCTAGTCATCTTTTTGTTTCTATTCTTCCCTCAGTTGTCGACTCTACAAATCCAATGGTCATCTCCACCACTTGTCATCAGCTTCTTCCCCTGCAAATTCTCAAAATGAAGGCCCCAACAGGTCCTGACCATATTCCATTGACTCGTCCTCGAGTCAATATTCCCTTGGTGTTATTTGTGCAGTAGAAATTTCTGCCAATGCCTCTGTTATTACTGTTGTGGGTACTTATGTTGGCATTGTTTTTGCTTCTTGTTGTGATGTTTTTTCTTCTTGTTGGCCTTCTTTTCTAAATGAAGGCCCCAACTCTGATACAAAAATAATTGTGTCCTGGAAAAATCGGGTGTAGTTATCAAGTGTTGCTTGCCAAGGATCTGTGATTTCCTTGGCTTGTTTGATGAACTCTATCATCATGCTAGAACTGAGTTGGGATGGTTTATTTCTCAATAGGGAAGCCCACTACTCCTCCATTTCTTCATTGAGCTCTCGCAATGCATTGACATGAGTGTTGACTAGCATCGGAGATCATGGATCTTCTGTTTCATCTTCATCCACTTGTCCCCGATTTTCTGGACACGAACTTACATAGAGGTTATCTCTGCTTCAAACTTCTTCTATTATTCATTTTCCTTAGAGCCCCTAATGTCAGCGAGGAGTTGCTGAATTCACTAGCAGAGTGGGTATACTGGCTAATTTTTCTTTTCCATACTAGCGGGCCAGTCATGGACTTATTGCATCAGTATGTACCCATCCTTCAGAGCGTCAAAAATGAAGGATTTCAGTGTGGCAACAACAATGATCTCTTTTTCAATCTCATCAATATAGGTCATGGAAGGATCGGGTAGTGCCTTCATTGCATCATTGAGGCTCTGTCTAAGTTCATTGTTGGTGGAGATCAACCCGTTTCATGTATCTTGGATGTGGTCGCAGCATTCGACCAAGGTGTAAGTAGAAAATTCCTCTGGAGCTTTAATGACTACATCAGAAATGGTCGGCCAAAACATCTCGAACGCAAAGTTATCTGATAAACCTGTGCCTATTTTTATTGATTTCTTTAGTGGAGCTGGTCTTATTCAATTGTAAGGGCGGTGATTTGTTTTTGTTGCTACTCGTGGTTGGAAACAAGGTCATTGTGAATTTGTTCCACCCATTGTGCAGCTTGTTGTATGAAACTAAATAATTATGATGTCAACCAGGTCTGGAGGTTATCTTGGTGCATAATGGATGGATGTGGGAATCAAATCTGCAAAGGTTTCCCACTAGCAATAAACTTATCGGAATGGCCTTGGGGTGAGGTGTCTTGTTGCGAGGGTTTTGCAAATTTAGTCGTTTTTGGTATAGAAACTAGATTTGGAACAACAGGAAAAATTAAAAAAAAGAGGGCCACAAAGGGCTTGAGAGTTGTAACTAGTGGTTGTGAGGTGGTGACCATTGCGCTCAGTAGTGGCACCAACTCTAATAGTAGGGATATCATGGAGGTGGTGATGTTTTCTCTACTAGAGACTATCTTGGCGAATTGAATGACGGAATCAACCTCCATATCTTATGTGCCTAGTCCTTTCCCAGAGGGAATGGTATCTGGCAGGGTTGCGGAAGTGAATGTTGTATGCGGGGATGGGTCGCATGAGTTTCGTGAAATTGTGGAGGTGGAGGGTGGGATTTCTTCTATGATTGGGGAGTTCACGGTGGTATGAGGTCCGTCAATGGGGAGGTTGACTATAGGCACTACAAGGTCTACATTTTGCTTCTAGATTGTAGACAGAGGCTTGGTGTTTTTTGTTTTCTTGGGTTTGGGAATGGTCGACTTGGACTACAAATGAGTTCATACATGTTGTATGGCAACAACAAGGGGTGTGGTGACCATAGAGTTCTTCTATGTAAAAACCTTGCAATTCAACAAAATTAGTACCTAAATCTGATGATTTGGTTAAGCTCGCAATGGTTTTCTTAAGTGAGCTCATTTTCTTGTTCATTTGAGTGAATGTCGGATGCAACTCGTGCTCCGGAAGTCGCTTCCTGGTGTCCATAACAGTTTCTCCTGGTAATGGCAGTGGTACCATCCTGTCAAATAAGTACAAGTGCTTCCCTTCCCGAATTTCCCCTGCAACCCCTGGCCATGACTCGACCTCTGCATGAAAAGATTCAGTTGAAAGAGAAAAATTATGGGCCCACATTTGAAAGGTGTGCAGGTGAATACAATGTGGCCTTATGAAGGTATTCCCCTAACTCCAAACCAAATTGATTTTGAATACTCATCTAGCAATTACTTGGGGATTCTCTTGGTGGCTCTAATCACCTCAAGCATTTTGACATACCACCCCCCAAAGGAAGCTTCATTGATCTCCTTGCTTCTTGAGTCTCTCGAAGTCCTCCATGGCACATACCAGAGAGCTAAGGGTTGGTCGTCTGAAATTGGCCTAATAATATATCACAAACTTCAATAGGAGCAACATCACATAGTACCTCATTTGTGAAGGGCTTGATGTTGTAGGGAAGGTCACATGGTTGGTTATTGGCATGAAAATGACAGCAGGGTTGAGACCTTGGGTTTGGGCACAAAGGGCCAACAAGGTTGCGCTGTAGTCTAGAGAAACATCGACATTTTCACCTTACCTAGACAAGGTAAGGAGTCTCACCCAAGGCAGGTTGTGACTGAAGTTATATGAAGGTGGAATTAGGCACTAGAGGAGTTATATCGAACAAAAGAGACCAAAATATAATAGTTTCGAATCTATATTAACCCAGTCACAACAATCTATTCATGCTATATCAAGAAACTATATAACTAGATGCATTCATTAAAATTTTCAAAGATCCAACACAATTTTTAAAGACACAAGGTGGTCATGAACAATATTCTCCATTAACATAACATAAAGTGGTACATAAGGCTCAAGAGTTGATCATCAACATCAGGAATAACATAACCAGCATAAACAGATACAAACAAGACCATGGAGTCGTTCACATTACTCCGCAACACAGGAAGACTCTAACCATCACATGCTCGCTTGACTAAGTAACAACAACCCTCCTTCACTCTTTATTTTTCTTTTTATCCCCTTCCATATGCTAAGACTTCCAGTTATGCATTCCTTTTGCTCAGTTGCCTTCATTCTCAGTTTCCTCTGGTCTTTCCTTGCTCGGTTGTCCCTACTTTTTCCCGCCACCTTTTCGCAACTGCTAGTCATCTTTTTGCTTCTATTCTTCCCTCAGTTGTCAACTCTGCAAATCCAATGGTCATCTCCACCACTTTTCATCAACCTCTTCCTCCGCAAAATCTCAAAATGAAGGCCCCAACGGGCCCTGACCATATTCCAATGACTCGTCCTTGAGTCAATATTCCCTTGGTGTTATTGGTGCAATAGAAAGTTATACCTATTGCTCTGTTATTACTATTGCGGGTGTTTATGTTGGCATTGTTGTTGATTCTTGTTGTGATGTTTTTACTTCTTGTTGGCCTTCTTTTCCAAATGAAGGCCCCAACTCTGATACGACAACAATTGTGTCCTGGCAGAATCAAGTGTAGTTATCAAGTGCTTCTTGCCAGGGATCTGTGATTTCCTTGGCTTGTTTGATGAACTTTATCATCGTGCTAGAAGTTGGTTGGGATGGTTGATTTCTCAATAAGGAAGCCCACTACTCCTCCATTTCTTCATTGAGTTCTCAGAAGGCATTGACATGAGTGTCGACTAGCATCAAAGATCACGGATATTTTTTTCGTCTTCGTGAACTTGTCCCTGATTTTCTGGACACGAACTTCCATAGAGGTTATCTCTGCTTCGAACTTCTTCTATTTCTCTTTTTCCTTAGAGCCCCCGATGTCAGCGAGGAGTTTTTGAATTCACTAGCGGAGTGGGTAGACTGGCTGATTTTTCTCTTCCATACTAGCGGGCAAGTCATGGACTTATTGCATCAGTATGTACCGATCCTTCAGAGCGTTAGAAATGAAGGATTTCAGAGTGGCAACAGTAGTGATATTTTGTTCTATCTCATCAATATAGGTCGTGGAAGGATCGGGTAGTGCCTTCATTGCAGCATCGAGGCTCTGTCTAAGTTCATTGTTGGTGGAGATCAACCCATTGCATGTAGCTTGGATATGGTCGCATCATTCGACCAAGGTGTAAGCAGAAAATTCCTCTGGAGCTTCAACGACTACATCAGAAATGGTCAGCCAAAACATCTTGAATGTAAAGTTATCTGATAAACCTGTGCCTATTTTTGTTGATTTCTTTAGTGGAGTTGGTCTTATTCAGCCGTAAGGGTGGTGATTTATTGTTGTTGCTACTCGTGGTTGGAAACAAGGTCATTGTGAATTTGTTCCACCCATTGTGCAGCTTGCTGTATGAAACTAAATATTTGTGATGTCGACCAAGTCTAGAGGTTATCTTGGTGCATAGTGGATGGATGTGGGAATCAAATCTACAAAGGTTGCCCACTAGCAATAAAATTATCGAAATGGCCTTGGGGTGAGGTGGCTTGTTGTGAGGGTTCTACAACTTGAGTCATTTCTGGTATAGAAACTAGATTTAGAACAACAGGAAAAATTAAAGAAAAGAGGGCCACAAAGGGCTTAAGAGTTGTAACTAGTGGTTGTGAGGTGGTGACCATTGCACTCAGTAGTGGGACCAACTCTAATAGTAGGGATATCATGGAGGCGGTGATGTTTTCTCCACTAGAGACTATCATGGCAAACTAAATGACGGAGTCAACCTCCATATCTTATGTGCCTAGTCATTTCCCAGAGGGAATGGTATCTGACAGAGTTGCGGAAGTGAATGTTGTATGCGAGGATGGGTCGCATGAGTTTTGCGAAATGGTGTAGGTGGAGGGTGGGATTTATTCTACAATTGGTGAGGTCGTGGTGATCTGAGGTCCCTCAATGGTGAGGTTGACTATAGGTATTAGAAAATTATATATTACGGAGCAATGGAACACATAGAATATTGCATAAATATAAACACAGAAAACGAATAAAACCAAAGAGACACATATATATGTGGTTCACCCAGTTTGGGCTACGTCCACCCTGAACAGCCAGTCCTTCCTTTCTATTATCCAGAAAAATGAAGAGACACAACCTACAGCAGATCTGCTGTAATATCCTCTGTTTTCTCTCACAGTCTCACCTCTTTGTTTCTCACTCAGAGAATACGCATCTATACATCCTTAATACAATGCCCTCATACAAAGAGAGGGGTTGCCTTTCAGGGAAAAAAACCCTAAACTAAACATAAGTTCTACCATTAGATCATCCACCTAATGAACGGCCCAGATTGACTAGAAATTACTATACTTTTACAAGGCAATTTTACATCTGCTTTTAGCTTCGGGGGCGCTGCCCCCGAGCCCCCGCCGGGGGACTGCTGGCCACTGGACCCCCCAGCCAGGGGGGATGGGCCCCCCCGGATCCCCGCGGGGGGGACAAGTCCCCCCCGCGTGGAGGGGTGTACAAAACTTCCTGGGGTATACATCCGGCTGAAACAAAGACCTCTGAACAATCATGCTCCACACACAACAAAGTAAAACATTAATAGGAAGATATAGATGGAGATAAGGATGAGATGGATGAAGAAGGATATGACACAGAGGAGCATGATGAAGATGAAGAAGAAAAGGGAGAAGAGAAGGAGGATGATGTAGAAACAGAGGAGGATGTTAAGGAGGAAACTAATAGGGATGATGAAGATCTACAAGAAGAAGAAGACAGGAAGGACATAGAGGAAGAAGGCAATGGAAAATAGGGGACAGAAAACAAGGAGGAGTCACCCAGGGTGTCTCTGGAAGCCACTGAGAGAAAGGCAACAGCTGCCCTCACTTCTCTTAACACCCTAATCAAGAAAAAAGCAAAAAGGTAGAGGCAGACCCCATTATATATTAGGACAAGGAAAAGCACAAGAATAAGATAGGGGAAACCCCAAACATCAACCAAAATTTCTATTATGATTGAAGACTCCCCTACACAAAAAGAGAAAATGCTTTCCCCTAAGTCCCCTCAAACCTATGTGAGGAGGCCTACTACTATATCAACTTCCTTCAAGGGAAAGGAAATCCTACAAGATACACAACAAAATCTATAGGAAGCAAAAACAGGCCTACAGGATGCTCTGTTGAATCTACAGGAGGCACCAAAATTGGAAAGGATGGTAGGGGAGTAGCAAGAAACTAAAGAAGAGGACCTAGAGCCAAAAGAACCTAGCCCCCAACCTAATCTAGACTCCTATTATCGATTTCCTTAAGGAGACAGGGTCATACCTCAAAAGTTTTCCATCCCACTATTTTTCGAGCTTGAGAAGGAGAGGACTAGAACTTACCAATGGATGTAGATCACCAAATGAAAGGAGGTGGAAGACATTGGGCACATGGAAGAGAAACTCAAGGAGATGGGGATAGAGCTAAGTGGCTTGAGGGAAAAAGAAGCTATAATGAGAAATGAACCAAAAAACAGAAAATGCATGGTTGAGGGGAAACTGCAGGAAAGAGAGAATCAATTGCCATGTATGGTCAGTCTCTCTTTGGAAGAAATCTAGTGTAGGATGCCAACTAAATCCTATGCTCTCTACCTCAGAGAACAATGGATGCACATTCAAATTAAGACACTAGCACAGGGAGGCACCATGCCATTTCAGAACTATAGGCAATTTATTGACCTTTGTGATCAAAGTACACTAGAAGATAGGGATAAAATGGTTGAGTTTTATTTTCACAAAATGGCCCTCATAGACATGAATGTATGGGACCCTAATTCCAAGCTAGGAGATCTACAATTAATGGCTTTGGCATAATGGATGAACCATGAGGAGTCAAGAGATGTAGAGATGAAAAGGATATTGGCAACAAAGCAAACTAAACCTCTTCTGATCATAGTTGAACAATCAAATCGCATGGCCCTCATCAATACCCATAACTTGGTTGCAAATGATCCTCAGCTAGCACCTAGATATCTTGTTGCCCAAGAGCAATTAATTTAATAGTTTGAGGACATGTTGAGGTTGCTAGGAGATGATAGTAAACATGCCTGCCTCTGAAGATGGAACACACTGCCATACAACTTAAAGATAAGAGAATATCACTCTCCTCAAAGGTTGAGAGAGGCACTCAACAAGACACATATGTATAAGAAATCTCTGCAAAGGTTGAAGGTCAATTAGATAGGCCTAAAACTCAGTCCACCACTACTATTAGGGAAGTTGGAAGGGAGAAAATAAGAGGAAGAAAAGAGGCAATGAGAGGAGGTAAAAAAGAAAGAAGGATTCTATGAACAAGAAGAGGAGACCACAACAGAGGCATGGGATGCCAAAGAGTTCACTAGAGACATGAAGCTTATGGATATTAATTAAGTTTCTCAGAAGATGAGCAACACTTTTAGTAGGGGCGTGATGGTTGGCCTCATCATTGGGTAATTATATGGGCCTTAATTCACCTCCTAGCTTAGTCAAACCAAGTTTTCTCATAACTTATTACATGTTTTTTATTATATTTTGTTTATGAGGTGAGTTAGAGTTGGATATTATGCTTTGTGGTATAATATGCATTGAATGCAGGATTAAAGGAGAAAATCAAGGAATTTTGGCAATGACTAAGGTCAAAACTCGAATGGGAAAAGGGAGAGGGATTGTAGGAGGTAAATCCTCCTCATTTACTACTCCTCCATTCGAATATTCCTCCATTCATCACATCAGCTCGGTGTGCAAAAAGCCAAATCATGAGCACTAGAAGATAGCTGAGCGAGTGAGGGACAAAGCACCAGTTTATCTCGAGTTTGGGAGCTGAGCCTCTCTAATTTTAGGGAAGTCATTGGGGACTTCAAATGTATAAGTAGAGAGACCTAGGACCTCAATAGGATTCAGAGTTTTGATTGTAAAACTTTAATCTATTTTCAAGATGCAAAACCTGTGATAGTGTTATTGATGTAATTTGTTATTTTGGTAATAAGAATGAGTTTTGTTTTGAGCCAGCACTGAGTTAACACAGAGGGCCGAATCTCTTGGGTTAGGGCCCAACCCTAGCAGCAAAGCTTCCTCTTTATTGTACATATATGTTTAGTGTCGATTCATAGCTTCATTGTTAATTTGTTTGTAGATGCATTTCCATTACAAGTAGTGTAGATTAGATTGGTTGTTTGATAGTTTGCTTCAATTTGTGGCTTATTTAAAGTAGTATGTTAGCAAGGAGAAAAAGGATCACCACAAGTTTGTTAGCAGGTGTCTCAGCCTCACTTCCTCCCTCTAGGACCATGACTTGAGGAAGGGACCCTTAACCAACTCCTCTAGTTCTTTTATTAGCTTTGGAGTTTGTTGTCTTTAATTTAGTATTTGGTTAATGTTGCAAGGTAGATTTCATTGTCATATTTTTTATCTCCATTTTTGAAATAGATCTCACTCATGCTTTCATTCCTTTCAACAACTTTCTTCATGCATAGTGTAGACAGTTGATTGATTAATTTTTCTTTTCTAGTTTATGAAAATGTATCTTGTTGCATAGCTTTTTGGAAGACACACATGTTTTATGCAGAGCAGGTGCTTTAGGAGGAGACTAATAATTCATAGCCAGAAGCCACCTTCCACCTCATCCACCTTAGAAATCCCTTGTTTTCACCATCAACTTCACTAGTTTTTTTTATCATTTTTCATAAGAATTCTCGCAAACACGTTGAGAGAATCTATCCATCTATTATCTTGGATATTGACTCCTGAGTGATCGTAGACCTTCCACCAATCCATTCCACCCATAACACACCTTTCCTAAGCCTCCCATCACCTCCAACACCTCACATTTAGGTCTCAGTTGTATCTTGTAAGTTTCCTGTAATTCCTATAGGATCATCTTGTAGGTTTCTAGTACATCCTGTAGGTTTTCCTGAAACGACCTGTTTTGAGGCCGAATCGATGGAAAACCTCTAGGAAGTCACCAAAATTCTACCAGGGGTCCTCCACACCATCCAAACAGCTCATACCCCTTCTAGCCATCCTTAATCCACCTGCCACATCCACAAGAACAATTAGTTTGCATACTTGATTTTGCATAAAAAGACCAAAAAAGCAAAAACAAATTTAGTTTAGTCTCTTCACTTGCACATTAGTATTGTTTGATGCTTCTTACTTCAGCAACTTAGATAGTAGCATTTGTTTCATGCTGATTTAGCATTTCTTCCTCGCATAGCTTCTTAAATGGTTAATTAGGGTATGGTGTGATTTAGCATTACATGTTGACCTTCTCCATTAATGCAGTAGAGTAACTCTCTTAGAGTAGATTTACATTTCTTCCATCAAAGAATCAAGCTTCTTCTGACTCCATAGAATTCTGGCTTGGAACCCCAGTGATCTCTCGCCAACTGAACAATGAAAACAAACAAAACCATTACTTTTACTTATGCATATAGCACTGTCACCTCCAAGTTTGTGCGAACCCCAGGTTGATAAGTAAAGCTAGTAGCTCAGGAATTGCAGCATCCTTGCTGCAATACTCGTGCTCATCACATGGATCATCAAATGTATATCCATACTTTGCTTTGAGACATTTATATTCCAATTATGGGAATTCCTACCTCAGTGATGATATTATATATTTCATTGTAATATTTGTTTCATTGTTTTAGGTCTCCAACTGCAATCTCTAACCCAAACCTTCACATGATAAAGCACTTCAGTCATCAAAATAATTATTTTGGCTTTTCTCTTTAGGGGGAAATATGTTACATGTCAGTTTGACACATTGGTTAAATGACCATTGGTTTGGATCTCTCGCTATCCACACATGTGTTCCGGAGCATTACCCTCTAGAGTTTGAAGCTAAATCATCCCAAAGAAGGTTTATTTTTTATATCCTATGGTACAAAACCCTGATTTTGTCCATGTTCGCAGTTTCCTAGCCATTTTTTGTGCATATACAGGGAATACCATTATTACCTGTGCAGAAGTACTCACTATCTTCCACTATGACTTGTGCACCTGACTTGAAGTACGTAAAAATAAAAATTGAAGTCTAGAAGCAGTGTTCGTAGCATCTATCCTAACCAACAATCTTTGAATGAGTGCCTATTCATTGTTGATACCTCCCATCATGGAGTGACTCCCCTTCCTTTGTGGTACCTATATCCCACTAATAGTGGATCTCATCCTTTGAAGAATGGATCCATAACTTCTCATCTTTGTCCTACAAAGCCATGACAGGTGTTGGGAGCGGGATTCCCCAAGGGCAGTTTTGGGGCTAAAAGTCCATGTTAAGTCAATTTTTGTAGTATAATTATAAAGACTCTACATTTTGTGGTCATGTTGCATGAAGGTGTTATGTGTCAAAAAGGGTAGTCCCTCGTTAGTTTTCTAAAGTAAATTCGGTTGTAAGAGACCTACCCATGGTCCACGGACCATGGGATTGTATAAAAAGAGCTAAGCTCTAAGTAGTTAGGGCAATGAGGAATAAATAGAATGGAAGGGCATGTAATAGAGTGATAGCTCTGAAGAAGAAGTCAGAGGCTCTACAACTGAGTGCGTAGAGGCCTAGGGTAGAATTTTGCAGTTGAGTGCGCGAACCCCTGTAATTGTGTGCACAGGGTGAACAGAGTCTATAAACACTTGGAGAATATTAATAAAAGGGGTTATTCTACAATTTCTATGTCTTTGTTCTATTGTTGCGCTTGGATATTTTATGTATGAATTTCCTTTATTATACTTATATGATGCACGAATGAATGAAATTACATTGAATAACTGAACGCAATTACGAATATCTGCTTATGGGTGTTAAATTTAAGTATTTGACGAGATAAGCAAATCACTTAGGATAATTTGAGAATCTACACGACACGCTCCCATAGTAGTGTGAAAGTACCTAAGCCACAGGTTAGGGCTACGTGAAGGTCGATCGTAAACTTTTAGGAAGGTATTGAAGGCTGGAATAGAGGGTTTGTCTTACAAGCCCTAGAGTGAAGCCACATGTGCGAAGGTAGGGATATAGGGAATCAAATGACATCACAACCATCTGAGGGTGTAGAAACTTGGTTCCAACCTCCCCCCATATTGCTTGGGGTGAGACTTCGGTTCGCGCTCCGCGGGCTGATGTCGAAAGGGCCAGTAGTGTAGGGATTTTTTTGGCTAATTAACATTGAACCTGGGTCAGGCCCCCTCAAGCCAACAAATGGTTTCGTTGCCGGTGTTAGGTTCCTATACCAATAGGTTTCATCTTTCATGATTGACAGTGGAAGGGCTAAATATGTTCATCATTGCAGGCTGCAATGGTTCCATATTTTGTGTACATGCTATGAAAATTAAAAAATGAAAAGAGGTTATGCGTTAAAATAATAATCAAAAGGCAAGAAAATCAAATGGTCAAGAGAAAAGCTTAAATGAACCCCAAACTAAAGACCAGGAAAGTGGCCAGTCAAAATGCCACTACTATCTTTTGGACAGTTACATCATGCTCTACAAATACTACTGCCAATCATACTTGATGGATGGCCCAATAGTCTAAATTGGACCATGCCATGTTTAAATTGCTTGTTGCAGAATAGAGAATGTTTCCTGTCCAAACAGCTCAAGCTTGGCAGATGACTAGCTAGGTAGAGAAATGAAGGTGCCCCACT
>APFE031253716.1:95443-131851 GCA_000404065.3 Pinus taeda | reverse complement strand
CAAAAGGTTTTGCATAGAAGGAAGGGGTCGATTATGAGGAAACTTTTGCTCCCACAGCAAAATGGGCCACCATCCTGACACTCTTTGCACTAGCAGCTCAGAACGGTTGGAAAGTCCATCAAATGGATGTAAAAACTGCCTTCTTGAATGGAGATCTAAAAGAAAATGTTTTTATGTCCCACCCTGAAGGATTTGCTGTGAAAGGACATGAACATAAAGTATGCAAACTTGTGAAGTCCTTGTATGGCCTCAAACAAGCACCACGAGCCTGGTATGAAAAGCTAACTGAGCATCTTCTGAAACTCAACTTCAATCATTTTGATCTTGATGATGCAACTTTATTTGTCAAGAAAGTTGCAAAACAGTTGTATATCTTGTGGTATATGTAGATGATCTTTTAATGACAGGGAACAATGAAAGTTATATTGCATCCATAAAGAAAGAATTAGGAAAAATCTTTGAAATGACTGATTTGGGCTATGTTCATTACTATCTTGGCATTGAAGTAACCCAACATCCAAAATCCATATTTTTTTCTCAAAATAAATACATTGGAGATTTGTTAAACAGATTTGGCATGACAGAGTGCAATCCTCTTTCTACTCCAATGGAACAAAACTTAAAGCTCACATCTATTGAAGGAAAGGAATTTGAGGATGAAACAAAGTATAGACAGCTTGTAGGAAGTCTCATCTACCTCACTACTACCAGACTAGACATTTCATTTGCTGTTGGAATCCTCTCCAGGTTTATTCAAAAGCCTTGTGAGGGACATTGGTCTGCTGCAAAAAGAGTTCTAAGGTACTTGAAGGGAACTCAAGACCTTGGAATCAAGTATACACAGGTGGACGACTTCAGCTTGATTGGATACTCTTATTCAGACTTCGATGGAGACAAAGAAACTGGAGTATCTACTTCAGGATATGCTATGAGTCTTGGATCAGGAGCTGTCTCTTGGAGATCACGCAAGCAATTAGTTCCAGCAGATTCCACAACAGAAGAAGAATATGTGGCAGTAGCTGAAGCAACGAAAGAAATTGTGTGGCTCAGAAAAGTTCTTGAAAATTTGCAGGTAAAATAAGTACAATCCACTCCACTTATGATTGAAAACACCTCTGCAATAAAGTTGGCCAAGAACCCAAAGTTCCATGATCGTACAAAGCACATCAATACTAAATATCATTTGATCCAACATCATGTTGAGGCCAAAACAATCCATCTCCGCCATTATTCCACAAATGAGCAAATTGCAGACATCTTCACCAAAGCACTTGGAAGAGAAAAGCTTAAAAGATTCAGAACGATGCTTGGACTCATCAACATCCCTTCAGATTAAGGGGGGAATGTTGACACCTAATCCTCAGTGATTGGGGAACTGAATGTGAACAGTCATCGAGAAGATGAACTGAACAATCACATTCATGTATATTATTAGATAGCTGGCCTAAATGAATACAACGCATTAGTTTTCTGGAGTTACTCCTGGCCTGACACCAAATTTTATATTCAAATTTATCTTTTTTTATTAGTGATTTTTTTACAATTATATTTATTAAAATATTAATTTTAAAAATTACATATTTATAAAAAAATATCATAATTGATTAATTATAATGAAAATATTATTAGTTGTGGATCCATGGATATTATGATAAGTCAATATTTCTTCATAATAGACTTTAAGTGGATTAAGAAGGTTTTTTTTCCAACTAACTCAAAACATTGACTTATTTTAGAAATATGATTTTTGAATTTAGACTTCTGTGATCCATATTAATTATAACAGATCTTTCCTAAAAATCACATAGGAGATAATTTCATGGATGTCTTTCGAACCAACCAGCAACCAGTGTGGTTCATCTTTAGGGCAGGATGAGTAATCAAATCTAGGCAATGAAATAAATAGATAAAGAGAGCACCGAACTAGCTAGCCTTTAGAAAATAATAGATAGTTTGACTAAAAAACTGAAATTAATAATTAAGATTATTAATTTCAGTGTTTTAGTCAAACTAGCTATTATTTTATAACAACTAGTTCACTGCTCTCTTCATCTATTTATTTCATTGCCTAGTTCCTCATCTTGTCCTAAAGATGAACCACACTCGTTGGTTGGAATTGCATTGATGAGATTATAGCCTATATGATTTTGACCCAAAAATCTTTTATATAAATTGATTTTATTTTAATTAATGAAAAATATATTCTTTATAATTTTATACATTTTAAATTATGTTTTAGAGATTTTTTTGATATATTTTCTAGTTAATTTTGGTTGAATTTGAATTTGTTGTGATGACAATTTTGATTTGTAAATTTTACACAATCAAAATATCCAAAATTTTCACATTTTTGAATCTATTTATGCATTAAAAACAAATTTTAAACTACAAAATAATAAAATTCCGACAAAATATTACTGATTCCAACCAAAAACTCTATAACTCTATAGACAATATTTAATGATAATAATATTATTTTAATTATTGAAATGAGTATTTGGGGAAATCTAGTATTTATATTACACCGATTACCATTAAATTGAACACATATTAATTATAATTAAAACTCAAAATTCATAATTTTTAAATATATTTACTAAATACTTAAAAATAAATAATTATTATTATTATATTATAATAATAATAATTTATTTTTTTTTAAATTAATTTCTATAATAGATGATTGACTTTCTTAATAAATTCTATATTTAATTTTAACCATTTAAATTAAAAATCTTCAACCCATTACATTTTATTACTTTTCTATTACTTTCCTAATACTAATTAATATGATTTATATTTTTAAAATTATAATTAATAATTTATTTTAAAATAATAAAATTTTAATTTATTTAAAATAATTCAGCAAATTTTAAATTTTTTTAAATAAACAAAGCACTTAACATTTAACAGCTTAGCTGTGAGTTGCGTGTAGAGATATTTGTTTTATTACGAATATGTTATCTGTAAACATAAGACTTAATATACGTATATTCGAGATTGCCGTATTTATAAATTTTTTAAAAATAAAACAAAGCACTTTAACATTTCAACAACATGAGCTGTGAGTTGCGCGTAGACAACATTTCTTTTATTACAAAACATATATATATATATATATATTTGTAAACATAGAATTACTATACGTATTGGTATTCAGATATTGCCGTATGCTCTTAAGTACCAGGGCCCACAGGCCTAGTTTAGTTGGTGCGCTTCTTCTCAATATTGAATGAATTATATATGTTTAAAAAAATTGTTATAGGGCCAACGTGTTATATAAAATGAGTTAGGCTTTTTTAGATATGTATTGGTCTATTTTATTTAAGAAGCTTATTTACATATTAATGTAACTGGATAGTATTTTTCTATTAATTTATAATTTATGAATTAATTTTTTTATAATTAATAATAATAACGATTTGAAATAAATTTATAATTTAATTAATTTTTGATTTTTTTTTTTATTTTAACAAGTGTGAGATGTATTATAAAGTTTTTTTATTATGATGATAGGTATGTGTATTGTGGAATGGGGCTTTCACAATTTTAATTTAATTATCAAAAATTATTAGGTGGATGGTAGAAATTTAACCTCAATGGAATATTTTAGAATACTATTAGTAATATACATAAATCAAAAGTCCAGATTTATAAATTGCCAGTAAATTTCCATGTATAAAAATCTTGTCCCATGTTATTACAAATATGTGTTTAACTTCTCTAATAATTTCTTTTATAATTACTAATAATAATACTTTAAATGAATGAAGTTATAATTTAGTTGATTTTATTATTTCTTTAATTTTAAGTATGTGAGATATACTGTTAAATAATTTGATGCCTATTATGAATTAATGTTTGTTGAAATTATTAGCCATTTTATTTATATGGCTACATTAATGAAATAGTTTGAAGCATATTATGAATTAATCTCTATTACAATTTAGCCATTTAATTTATATGGGTACACTAATGAAATACTTTGATGGCTATTGAAATTTATTAGCCATTTAATTTATTTGGCTACACTAATTATATAATTACATTAAGGATGGAAGTTTATCTTAAAGTTTAGAGACCTTGGGGAATCCTAATATGCAAATTGTAAAAATTTTGGTGATATTTTTGTAAAAATATTTATATTTCCAATGATTTTATATTAGTAAATATAATATTCTAATGACTTTTACAGTAAAATAATGATGTACTATAAAATTTTTGGGAATTATTTTAGAAAGGAATAGAAATTGGTGATTTTTTTGGAAGAAAGCATGGAAAATTAGCCTTGTGAATATTAGCTAATCTTTATTAGCTAATACAATGTATAATCATAATTAATATTGATATTACTTTATATATGAAATCTCATACTTCACGTAATACTTCATAATATAGCTTCTTTATCTATAATATTAATGCTATTATATAATATTACTAATTCTCTATAATATTTCTCTCTCGCGCGCACACACTATATAGTTGGTATATATATACTAAGATACCATAATCTGTATATTACTTAGCTAAGAGCTCCATTTTTTTCTTAAATAAGGAAAATGGTTAGTGGAACCCACAAGTATTTGAATGAATAAAAACCATATTCTTGCCAGTATGAGGGTAGTTCAAAATGATTTGGTTTCACTTAAATAATAGTGATAATTCAACTTACATTCACAAATAACGATTAGTAATAATTGTCTTATTACTAATTTAAATTAAATTTTAAGCATCATAATATTATAAATTATTATTTGATATTTAATATATAATATCTAATTTTATATTAACAGTTAATAATGATTGTTTTAACCTTTATAATTAGTAAGCCACCTTGAACCTATTCTATTTTTATTTTTTTTCTATTGATAACTATTTATAAAAATATTTATTTATTACAACTATATTACAATTACATTTAATATTAAACATAAGAAGTTCCGTGAATGAGGGATGAATATCCGCAAATTTTTCATTTAACGCCATGATGGCTGAAATGGAATATCTGATTCAATATTAACTAAAGCAAGTGAACAAGATAGATTCCAAGATCGCATGTGGAGCGCCTATTATGCATGTAAACGGTTAGCAAAATCAATCCTTCACCCTTATCCCTATGTTACAATTCTAGTTTATGTGTAAGCCGACTATAATTACAATTCCAACGCATCATCCCCTGTGACAAATCCATTCCCTTATTTTCCAGAACTCGGAAATAATATCTCTAGTTGCAGGCATGCTTGCACGATCTCCTGCCACTGCTGGCTGCAAATGTCAGCTCCTTATGCTCATTCCTTCGTTATTGTTCTCTGTAATTCTATTCCTTCCCTTGAGGGAATGCAGGCATGTACCCAATTTTCATTCGGGGCAAAAGCTGAATCGATCGAGAATAAATATTCTCCATAAAGATTCACTGCACTTTCCACGCAGTACTCCACACATGACTCCCGCTGAGCGCCTGAGACGAGCAGTCCAACGCAGCCAAGCGAGATATGAAAAGCTGCAGCCCAGGTCTAAAGTTAATGCTGGTAAATTGCAGGGTGATGATCGAAAGAAATATTTAGAGATTCCAGTAAGCCCGGGAGATGCAGAATTTATTTTTGATTTGGGAATCAGTACGCAGGATCAAGAACATGTAAGTGGATCAGCAAGATTGGCACGAGGGCCTCTTTCCTTGATCTCACAGCTCGGCCCATCGTTGGGAAATAAGTTTTCTTACTGTCTCGTCTCTGTTCTCGACTCTCCTACCCAGACCAGCCCTCTGGTTTTAGGTCATAGCGCTAGCTTCAATGACACGGGTGGCGGTTCGACTCCTATTTTGAAAGGTACCAGCAAAAATCCAGCATGGTATTATCTTTCATTGCAGGGAATCAGCGTTAACGATAAATTATTAGCAATTCCTGCTGGTACTTTTGATCTTAGATCTGATGGCTCTGGCGGATTTATCATAGATCCTGGAACGACTCTCACTTATTTGCCAAAGCTTGCTTATGGTACCCTGAGGGCAGCGTTGGCATCATCGATTACTTTCCCACAGAGCGAAACCGCTCCCGCTGGCCTGGACTTCTGCATTCTTCCAGAGGACTCTGCAAATTCAACCTTCCCCTCTGTGACATTCCATTTCAAAGGAGCAGATTACTTCTTGCCAATACAGAACTATTTTGTGGCTGTCAATGATGGCGGCCGGTTATACTTTTGCCTTGGGATGTTACCCAATCAGAAAGATGGTGATGTTTCCATATTTGGTAATTTCCAGCAGCAGAATTACAGAATACTTTATGACAACGACAACAACCTTCTCTCCTTCAACCTGGTTCAAGCTTGTGATCTTTAGGCAACCGCCGACCTTCAATGTCGGAGTCGTGTAAAACATGTGTGAGAAAAATGACAGCGGACGTTTCAGGTTGAAAACAAAAAATGAAGTGACTTTGTTATTTTTTTGAAAAATGATTTAGCTAGGGTTTTTTTGTAAATTGGGTGTGGTATTGAATTTCTATATAAGAGCTTGCCAACATTTTTTTTTTCCATTGTGTTATCACTCATGGACAATTTAGCCAGACATTCATTCTTCATCAAGCTTTAGCTTCATAGTCTGCTTCCAATAAGATAATTGATTTAATATTTTTTTAGCAATTAAATTTCTTTCTAGCCGAAATAATTCACTTTTTCCTCTCGTGGAATTAATGCAATTTGAAATTCTTGAAGATTGTGCAGCTAGATTGCTTTCAAGAAAACATTATTGAAAGGATTGTTATATTAATATTTCAAACATTAACTTTGTGGAAATTTGATATGGACACATGGTAATGCAAGAATATGAACCATTCCAAGAAACGAGAAGGGTATATTGACTTAGTTATTTCTTTGGAGACAAACGTAAATATTATTATAAACACTTTGAAAATGTGGTTTTCGAAAGTGACACATAGCACATATTACTTCTGTAAATATTTAGTTTTCTCTAAATATGAAAAAATAAGTTCTAAAGAGGGACTTTGTTTGTAATTATGACTTGTGATTTATACCAATTTCTATGTGCATATGGTAATTACGTTTACAGAAAACTTGCAAAAGGACATGTTAAGGTCGTTTGTACATATGACTTGTGATTTATAGCAATTCTATAAGTATATGGTCATTATGTTATGAAAAAATAAGTTCTAAAGAGGGACTTTCTTTGTAATTATGACTTGTGATTTATACCAATTTCTATTTGCATATGGTAATTACGTTTACAGAAAACTTGCAAAAGGACATGTTAAGGTCGTTTGTACATATGACTTGTGATTTATAGCAATTCTATAAGTATATGGTCATTATGTTTACATAAAATTTGTAAGAGAATAAGTTTTTAATGGAAAATTTATTGATGTTATTGTATCTATGTTAGCTTGTTTTTTAACCATGGTTATCATTTATAGGATATTTGTGAAAAAAGAATTCAGATCTTTGAATTTTGAGCATTTCTATAAAAAGACAAAAACTATTTCATTTTCAAAACACAATTTCATTTTCAAATTGGTCTAAAATAATGCATTTGCTAGATACTCTTCATATTAATTATAAAGAGCCATCTAAAAAAGGCTGGGAGGAACTTTTATATCATAGAATTTAAACAATTTAAAGTTATAAAAAATGATGTTTTCTATTGTTTATTATTACTATTGTTTACTATTACTATGTTTACATGTTTACAAGTTAGTTATGAAATTTTATGTCATATACTTTAAACAATTCAAAGTTATCACAAATAATGTTTTCTATGGTTTACTATTACTATGTTTACTAGTTATGGATGAAAGGATTTTGAAAACAAAAAAATATAAAGAAACTAAAAATAATAAAATTATTATTGAGTATTTTAAATGTCTTGATCAAATGTTACTGACATGATTCATTTATTGATTAATTATTAGAAAATCAGAGAGAGACACAAGAATGAAATCAAATTTTATTGATCAAATTGTTTGGACAACCAATACATTATACGGGTGCACATAGACAACTTCTAGGACAATCTAGATCCAAATAATTCGGATCACCAACTCACAACACAAATTGCGAAGACACAACTCATGACAGATAGACTCAAACACTAACAACGAGAATACAACTCATCAAACCTATCTGGACATATCATTTCTAAATTATTCCAACGTCCACCCTTAATGGAGAAATGGATTTTCAACAATGCCTAGTTGTTGCCTACATATTTCAACGTTCATCTTTCTAAGAGGCTAGGTAAATATGTCAGTGACATTCTCACTTGTATTGCAATACACTAAATGAATCTCATTTGATTGTATCTTTTCTCTTACAAAATGATGTTGGACTTCAATATGTTTAGTTCTTGCATGATAAATTGGATTATTTGCTAGATTGAATGCATATCCAGAGGTTGATCTTCTATCATCAGGATTTCTAGCCCAATCTAAATCAGAAAAACATGCCAACTCAACATTAGATTCATCAATATACAAAATACCAAAATAAAGTGTTCCCTTCAGCTATCAAAGGACTTTCTTTGCTGCTTTCCAATGGATTTCATAAGGATTAGCCATTAATTGACTAAGGATGCTCACAAAATATTCTATATCTTACCTGGTAGTGGTGAGGTAGATCAAACTTCCCACCAATTGACGATACAAAGTTCCATTCACTTGTTTAGATCCATCATCATTGTACAACTTAGCATTTTGTTCCAAAGGAGTAGACATTGGTTTGCATTCAAGCATTTGAAATCTTTTAAGGATTGTCTTTGCATATTTTCTTTGTGTGATGATTGTCTTACCAGATTCCCTCCAAATTTCAAGACCCAAACAATAATGTAATTCACCAAGATCCTTGATTTCAAATACCTGTGACAACTGAATTTTAATTTCTTCAATCAACCTGAATGCACTTCCCATTAAGGCAATGTTCCCATCTTCGTCTCTCTTGATGTACAAGTAGGGTCATTTTTTCTTCTCACAAAACCTTTGTCATAAAAGAATGAATCAATTTTCACATACCAAGATCTTGGTGCTTGTTTCAAACCATACAAAGCATTCTTTAACCTGCAAACAAGATGCTCCTATCCATGCTTTACAGACCCTTCAGGATGAACCAAATAAAATTCTTCTTTTAATTCACCATTCAAGAACGCAGATTTGACATCTAACTAATGCATTTTCAATTTTTTTTTGTAGCTAATGCAATCATGATTCTAATTGTATTGATTTTTGCTACAGTGCAAAAGTATCTTCATAATCAATGTATTCTTTTTGTGAATAACCTTTTGCAACCAATCTAACTTTATACTTATCAATACTACCATCAACATTAAACTTTGGTTTGAACAACCATTTGCATCCTATGGGTACTTTATATTTGGGCAATTCTGTTAATTCCCATGTGTCATTCTTCATTAGAGAGTTGTATTCCTCATTCATTGCATCTCTCCATTCTTTATATTCATTATCTTCTTCATAACTTGAGGGTTATACAACATTCATTACATGAAACATTAATGCATAATCTTTATATCTTATAGGTGGATGAATTTGAAGTGATGACCTCCTTAGAGTTTTACTTATTTCTTCATTCTTCTTGCTTTGTGGAGTCTCTTGTTCTCTTCTTGGAGTGTCATGACTGTTGGATGCTTCCTGCTCTTGAAATTGTACCTGTTGTTGTACTTGTTCTTGTTCCTGTTCACAACATGCTTCTATTTTGACGTAATCATCAATATCATGTCGTACACCTGTGTTATTCATTTTATCAACTTCATCTACATTTTCATGAAACACCACATCCCTACTTGCAAGAAATCTATGTGAAGTAGGATCAAACAAATTGTATGCCCTTTGATCATCACAATAACCAATGAATGTGCACTCAATTGATTTTACATCAAGTTTTCTTCTTTCATATTTTGGAATATATGCAAATGCCTTGCATCCAAAAACTCTTAAATGATTCACTTTTGGTTTATATCCATAAAATGATTCAACAAGTGTTTTTAGATCTAAAATTTTGGTTGGACTCCTATTTTTAAAATAAACATATGTATTAATGGCTTCAGCCCCCAAAACCATTAAAGATATTTTTACCTTGAAGCATGCTATGTGCACATTCCACTAGAGTTCTATTTTTCCTCTCAGCAACTCCATTTTGCTGAGGTGTATGAGGCACTATAAATTGTTGTAGAATCCCATGACTTTTGAAATATTGATTAAAAGCTCTTGATTTGTATTCTCCCCCCTGATCAGATATGAGAATTTTGATGTATTTCCCAGTATTTGTTTTTTGCCACCATGTTTTGAATTCCTTAAAGTACTAAAAAACATATTTTTCTTTGTTATTAAATAGACGCAACTGTATCTAGATCTATCATCAACAAAAATAAGAAAGTGTAATGCTTCTCCAAGAGATCTAGTTTGCTTAGGTCCACGTACATCACTATGAATTAATTCAAGTATTTCTCTTTGCCATTTTTCTTCATGTATAGGAAATTCCTCTCTATGTTTCTTGCAAAGTGCACATGCTTCACATTCAACATGATTATTCTTCATAACATGAAGACCTTCAACCATTGTTTTTCTTTGAAGTAAAATTAAATCATTGTGATTTAAATGCCCATACCTTTGATGCCATAACGTTTCTACTGACATTGTTGTAGATGTCAATGCTTGATGCCCTGTCCTGGTCACATTCAGCTTATATAAGCCTCCACCTGTGGTACCTACGCAAATAACCTTGTAGTGATCCTCAATATCTTTAACAACACACTGTCATTTGACAAATTCCACCTTTAGATCTTGATCAACAATAGTAGAAACATAATTTATTTTTTATTTTTTTTATTTTATTTTATTTTTATTTATTTTTTTATTTTATATTATTATTATTATTATTATTAGGAACATACATCACATCATGGATCGATCTCTCTTTTACATTAGATAACATCAGAACTATTACTTCATATCCTTGAACTTGAAGGGATCTATTATCTCCTAGATAAACACATGTTCCATCAATGTTCTCATGATATTCATGAAACTAATCCTTATTACAAGACATATGGAGTGATGTAGTAGAATCAATGAACCAAGCATTCACATCGTCAGTCTCAGTAGACAATGTAGCATAAGAAACAAACAATTTGACATTTTTAAATCCATCATTGCTTGAGGTGTCTTTGTCCACAAAATTCCCATTATGCCTTTTATTTCTCTGTTTAAACTAATTGTATTTCCTTTTATAACAATCTTTAGCATGATGTCCAAGATTTCCACAATAATAACAATTATCATTTCTTTTATCATGAACTAGAAATTTAGATTGTGGCATACCTGTTTGCTTTGCTTGAAACTTTCCTCCTTTTCTTTTGTCCCATGGATTGTATTTGTATGGCTTCTTACCCTTGGCTACCAATGCCAAATCTGAACTGTTTGATACCAAATTAAAGCTCTTCATCCTCTCTTCCACTTGTAGAAAAATACCTATTAGGTCATCAAAAGTAGGAGGCTTATCTCTAGCTCAAAGACTTGAAAAAAAATTTGATAATCGTGCACTAAGCCATTTAATGTGATGGTGACCAAATCAGTATTGGACACCGTTTCACCAATGTCTCATAACTTATCACTTAGCTCTTTGAAACGGGAAATGAAATTTCTTATACTTTCATTGGCCTCCATTTTAATTGACAAAAGCTTGGTCTTCAAGAAAAAAATCAGTTTAGTATTAGATGTTTCATACAAGATTTGGAGAACATCATGTGTTTATTTGGATGTTTTACACTCCTTAATATGAGGAATGATGTTTCCCTTAACTGACATTCATAGCAACACCTTTTATTTTGTTTCCCTTTTTCCCAATCTAGAATAGATATAGCAACAGTGGGTTTGGGCTCTGGTCCACTAACTATGGGCCACAAATTATTTCCCTCTGAAATTGTTAATACCTTGAATTTCCAATTTGCATAATTTCCTCCATTTAGCCTTTTCGACTCATTCAAATAAGTTTCGGTAAAAAAAATTGACATAATGATAAAAAAATTATCCCCAATCAATAAAATGCACCCAAATCCACCAGATCTACACCCAAATTCACGGATCCAAAGCCAAATGCAAAATATCTAGAAAAAAATACTTAATCTTGCTTTCAATAAAAAAAACAAATCCAAAATTACTTCTTATTTCTCCTTTTCTTTTACCAACCCCTCTTTCCAAAACTTTAAGACAAAAATACTTCTTATTTCTCTTTTTTTTTACCAAACCTTCTTTCCAAAAAGTTATTTTCCCTTTTTTAATCCAATACACCTTTTTATGAACAGTTTTTAACTTTCACCCAAAAAAAATATATTTAACTCCTTATAGCACATAAATTCTTTTTCATCATGAAAAACCGAATCCCATACAACTCCTTTAATCTACCACACTATATTTTTCATAAAAAAAACAAATTCACTTTATGGGTTGGAAAATCATTTTGTAAACATAATAATCAAACCAACGACAGACCACAGTGGAGAGAATACGAGTTGAATAAAATATCCAACTACTTCTCACACCTTCTTTTACGTACACAGAGGTTTACAAATGACTTCATAAACTTCACGCTGCCCCTGGTTCAGTGAACGGATCAAACTGGCCACAATTTTATGCCCCAAATAACCACCTAATAGAAATGGGTGTCACCAATTGGATCTATCTACATTCTCAGCCAATTAAAAAAATGGAGAGTAGTTATGTAACAACAAGCTCTCACAGCTGATGAACTCACCGCCCTCATAGATCTAGGTCTTCTTTTTCTTAGATCTCAGGCCTCACTATCTCTCCCTCTCTGGTTCTAATACCATATTAGAAAATCAGAGAGAGACACAAGAATGAAATCAAATCTCATTGATCAAACTGCTTGGACAATGAGTACATTATATAGGTACACATGGACAACTTCTTGGACAATCTACATCCAAATAATTTGGATCACCAACTCACAACACAAACTACAAGAATAGACTCAAGCACTAACTACGAGAATACAACTCATGGAAGATAGACTCACCAACTCACAACTCATAACAAATAGACTCAAACACTAACTACATTATATAGGTACACATAGACAACTTGTAGGACAATCTACATCCAAATAATTCGGATCACCAACTCACAATACAAACTATGAGAATAGACTCAAACACTAACTACCAGAATACAACTCATGACAAGTAGACTCAAACACTAACTACAAGAATACAACTCATCAAATCTATCTAGACATATCATTTCTACATTATTCCAACATTAATAATAATGTGAGATAACGCACAAGTTGAAGTTGTGTTGAAACCCTAGCTTCTGAGCTCTGAGCTCTACACCCTACTACCAATGCGCAGTCCTGCGCCCCTGCACCATCAGACCTTCTCAGAACGTCATCATACTCAGAATAGCTTGCAGTAACGGTTCTGGAATATATAGGACATCGCGTCATGTCCTCTCGGAAGGGAGGGGCGGGATCTCAAGCCCCCCCTCCTTCAAATGAACAGCAACGGAATGGCGGCGCACCCGTGTTCTCCTCGCCTCCACCTAGTTCATTTCCAGAACAAGGCCAAAGTTCCGAACAGCCTGACATTTCAATACAACACCCAGACACGGAAGGGGAAGAGACAAACACTCCAAGGGCATCACAGCGAAAGGCAACATCGGCCACCTGCATCCCCAAGGCAACAGAACGAATCAAAGTTGAGCTTCCCAGCCATAGAATCAATGGCGAAATCCAATACATGAGAGATCATGCACTCATTGGAAAATTCCTCGGGTTCTGGCCAACAGAAAAAGCTTTATATGGATGGATCGCCTCCAAATGGAAACCCAAAGGGCATGTATCGCTGCTACTAGGCCCTAAAGGCTTCTTCACTGCTATATTCACCTGCCTGGAAGACAAAATAAGAGTATTTGAAGGAGGTCCTTACTTCTTCAACTCCGCAGGTCTCTTCCTGCGAGATTGGAAACCGAGGTTCAATCCAGACACAGAAGATCTAAGTCACGCTCCAGTGTGGATTCACATGTATGGTCTCCCCACGGAGTATTGGAGAGAAGAAACGCTGAAGGACATCGGCGATCGCATTGGCACCTTTATAAAAGTTGTTGAGGAAACCAAGAACAGAAGATTCACCTCATATGCCAGGCTCTGCGTCCAAATGCATCTCAAGAAGACCCTTGCAGACTCAGTAAGTCTTTTTCACGATGACTATGAATGGACTCAACCTCTTGATTATGAACATATTCCATTCCGCTGTCGTAAATGTCATGAACATGGTCATCTGTTCCGAGACTGCCCTCTGATCTCCCAGCTCAAATCTTCTGTTAATGAACCCAGCAGAGACTCTGAGGGTTTCATTAAAGTGCCTTCTCGATGGAGACATGTTAAAAAACAGGCTGCTACTCCCTCAAGCCCGAAAAAGCTAGCCTCCCAAAACAGATTTCAAGCCCTCGCTCCTCAAGATCCCTCAGTCTCACAGCCAAATGTATCCCCTACCTCGCCTCTGCAGCCATCATCATCCAAGGATCTAAAAAACCCCTCGGATCCTTCCTCCTCTATAATGGCCAATGCTCCTCTTGACTCGAATGCCAAAATGCCAACTATAGAAGCTGATATACACCCCTCATCCATGGATCTTGATGCCACACTAGCCCTCAGTTTGCATGAGGAGGCTACAGAAGACCCTCAAAACATCCCCATTATTATGGAGGAAGATCAAGAAACGGTAAGTATAGATGGTCTGGATATACTTAAACTTGAAGAGGCCTGCAAGAAAAAATAATATAATTCAATCCCCCCATGGGAAATAGACAGACTTGCAGGAGTCCTTGCCAAAGCTCAGCACAGCAAATGTCTTGGAGTACAAGCAGGCAGTCCATGGGACGGCAAGAAAATCCAAAAAGAAACCAAGAAAAGGGGACGCAAAACCGATTTGCAAAGAACCATCATTCTAGGAGAAATACTTATGGAATCTGGGAGATTTCCGAAGTTGACCACGTTTTACAAGCCCCACCCCCAAAGTTCCCCATGAAGCTTATCTCCTGGAAGATGCGTGGGCTCAACAGTCCTTCGAAACACAGAATGTTGAAGAATATGATACAGTTGGAAAAACCAGTAGTGGTATTCCTTCAAGAAACAAAAAGTATTAGCACAGCGCTTGAAAAGATCCTTCGCAAAGCCTGGAGCGGAAGTAGATCAGTTTCCGTGGACGCAGTAGGAGCGTCGGGCGAGCTATCCATTGCATGGAATCCGCAGATCCTGAAGCTGCAAGACTTTCATGCAACCCACCATTTCATTCAAGCTAATTTTCATCTTATTGGAACGGACATCCATGGACTCCTCACCAATACATATTTCCCGCAAGATATCCACCACAAGCTAGATGTGCTGGAAGCATTAACAGATCTAAACTCATCCAAACAATTCCCATTGTGGATAAGTGGAGGCGACTTCAATCTTATCACTCATCTGGGAGAAAAAAAAGGCAAGCGCATGAAGCTAGAAGATGACAACGCTGGTTTCAAAGACTTCATTCGAAGTAATCAGCTTATAGACATACAAACTTCCAATGGCACCTTCACATGGACGAACAAGCGCAGGGGAGTACACAATATAGCCTCGCGACTTGACCGCTTTCTCATCTCAGACAACGCTACCCACCTGGGCAGAGACTTTAACGCTTCCATCCTACCTCAGGGGGGATCGGACCATTGGCCAATCATGCTACAATGGACGAGACCTGGTAAACACAACAATCGACCATTTAAATATGAAGCCTTTTGGGCCAGTCATCCCAAATTCAAAGAGGTGGTCCAAGAGGCATGGAAATCATTCTCTCCTCCAGAAGGAGCAAAGATGTTCATATTTCAACAGAAACTCCGACATCTCAAGCAAGTACTGAAGGTGTGGAATAAAACTCAATTCGGGAACATCACGGAATCCAGGCAACAACTGGAACAGGAAATGAGCACTATACAACAAACAATCATCCTAGAAGGCAGAACAGAGGAATTGGCAGACAAGGAGCAAGCCACATGGACAGCGTTAGAAGCTCGGAGATCTCAAGAGGAAATCCTCTGGCGCCAAAAATCCAGAATAAAATGGTTAAAAGAAGGTGAGAAAAATACAAAATTCTTTCATCGATCTACCATTCAATGGCGAATGCACAATAACGTTGCCTTCATCAACAATAACCAAGGGGAGAAATTAGAAACGCATGAAGATATGGAAAAAGAGCTAAGGGATTACTTTTAGGAAGCACTCAAGGAACAAACCAGAAGCAGAACAACAGCAATACAAGAGGTCACTAGGCACATCCCTAAGCTCATCACAGAAGAACACAACAAAAACTTGTTGCAACGAGTCACAAAGCAAGAGGTAGAGGAAGCAATGGCGCAGTTAAAAGATGGTAAGGCTCCTGGACCTGATGTCTTTACTGCAAATTTTTTTCATGATTTCTTGGAACTAATTCATGCAGAGGTCTGGGAACTAGTGGAAGAATCTCGCTCCATGCACTGGCTCCTCCCCTCTCTCAACTCCACGGTCATTGCTCTGGTTCCCAAGGGGGAAGAAGCCAATACGCCTGACAAATTCAGGCCCATAGCCCTCTGTAATGTTATTTATAAACTCATCTCCAAGGTAGTGGCCAATCGGCTCAAACCTCTCCTGCCGCTTCTTGTCCTTCCGGAACAAACGGGTTATGTCGAAGGTCGCCAAATCATGGATGGTATCATCCTTTCTAATGAGGTTCTCCACTCCCTAAAAATCCTAAAGAAACCTGGTATGATTATGAAGCTTGATCTATCTAAAGCCTTTGACAAGCTTAGTTGGGAGTATATTCAGAAGATGCTGCTAGCCTTTGGCTTTCATGCAACATGGACTAGATGGATCATGAGCCTTATCTCATCTCCCTGTTTCTCGGTTCTTCTCAATGGCTCCCCATCTTTGCCTTTCCGCTCCTCACGAGGCATCCAGCAAGGGGACCCCCTCTCGCCTTTCATTTTCGTTCTGATGGCGGAAGGGCTCAGCCGCCTTATACACCATGCTATCTCCTCTCAAGCAATCAGAGGCATAACGCTTCATGGCCTATCCCCCGTATCTCATCAACAGTTTGTCGACGATACAATGCTCTTTGGCCATCCTTCTTCTTCTGAAGCTAAATCCTTCAAAGCCTTGCTCGAGCTGTTCTCTGAAGCCTCAGGGACTTCCATCAATGCTTCTAAATCTCAGCTCTTCTTTTTCAATACCCCTGTCTCCATTCAAAGGAATATAGCGCGCATCCTTGGCTTTACCATTGCAGTGCTCCCGTCCAAATACTTGGGTGCTCCTCTTATGGTCTCTACTCTCAAGCATACATCCTGGCGCACGCTCCTGGACAAGATGGAAGCCAGACTCTCATCATGGACATACCGATCGCTAAACATAGCCAGTCGACTTGTAATGATCAAGTCCATGCTCTAGGCTATGCCTCTTTACCTCTTTTCCATATTAGCTGCTCCCAAGTGGGTACTCAAAGCCATTCGAAATCTTCAACGAAACTTTCTATGGGGATCCACAGGTCTCAACAGGAAATGGGCCCTTGTTAAATGGTCAGAAGTATGCCAGCTTAAATCAAAAGGAGGATTAGGCTTACGGGATCCAGTGCAAAGTAATCATACCATGGCCGCGAAATTTTGGTGGAACTGGCTGGTCAAACCTATAATTCCATGGGCAAAACTCTGGGAAGCCAAGTATGCACTTGGAAGTCAATGGGAGGATCTCATCAGAATAAGTCCAAGCATCTCTGGCTCCATGATATGGAATGCGACTAAGCTACACAGTGCATTCATACAGGAGTACAGTTTCTGGGAAGTTCATTCCGGTAACTCAACGCGTTTCTGGGAAGATTCATGGCAACAACTTCCAAAGCTTGCCACGATTTTCCACAAACCACTTTGGCAGACTTACATGCAGAGCCATAGTTTGGTTCACATCTCCCAATTCTGGCAACAATAGGCAAACAGGGATTACCAACAATGGAAGCCAGCTTGCTCATGGCAACCGGGATGGCAAGACGAGACCCACGCAGATATTGAGGAAGAGTTAAACCATAGGAAAATCAAGCAGTCAAATAAGCAGGATAAGCTGAGATGGGGGAACACAACAAAGGGAACCTTCACCACGAAAGAGGCTTATATACTGCGATATGCTCCAAGTCAAAACAACAGAGATCCGCTATGGAATAATATATGGCAGCCCAAACTTTGGCCCAAAGTTTCAACCTTCCTATGGTTGTTGAGCAAAAAACGCATCCTAACTTGTGACAACTTGCAGAGAAGAGGATTCATTGGGCCATCAATATGTCCAAATTGCGCTCTCCAGTCGGAAACCATATTGCACCTCATGGAGACATGCCCTCTCGCAGCCCATCTCTGGAATCAAATAGAACGATGCAATCAACAAAGAGTACACCGTCAGGGAGATATCGCAAACCTGCTGAGAACCTGGCACAAATCGCTGTATAAAAGTCTGTTGTTGAACTCTTTGTGGGCTCTCGTCCCAGGATTCCTATATTGGTCCCTATGGAAGGAACGGAATAACAGAGTATTCAACAATAAAAAGCGCCCTCCTGACATCCTTTGGTTACTATTCAAACAAAGTATCCAAGAAACTTTGGCGATAAGAACATGGCAAGAAACAGACTGGCCCTCTTCTCCACAAGAGCTACAGGTCTGGAAATTATGGGATCTCCACATTGCGTGCCCACCTTCGGCCCCCTCTTCACCCTCTCCCAAGATTGGCTCCCCTGTTCATTGGACTCCTCCAGTATCATCAACCTTCAAACTTAATTTCGACGGTGCAGCAAAAGGAAATCCAGGACCAGCTGGATATGGAGGTGTCATTCGAAACGATCAAGGTATCATTCAACACATTATCTTTGGCTCCATAGGCAATGACACCAACAATGTTGCAGAACTGGAAGGCCTATGGAAAGGCATATGTATAGCCGATCAACAAGGGTACTATCCGCTGGTAGCTGAAGGCGACTCATTGATCCTCATCAACGCAGCCATTCGAATTCAGGCAAGATCACCTACTGCCAAAGTAGCTTCAAGTTGGAGATTTCTCAGTAGACTTGAAGCACTGGAGGACAGGCTCAGGAGCCCCAAAAGCATTATCTTCCAACATGTTAAGAGATCCGCCAACAAGGTAGCAGATCGCCTGGCCAACCAAGGAGTTAATCTGAATAGGTCACCCTTCTCAAGTCATCTCAATGAATCAAAAGACACTCAACTTCAACAGGATTGCCTTTCTCTGGCAAATCAGGACCTTCTACCCCCGGCTGCGGGTGATTAGTCTGCCCATAAATGAACGGGCCACCTCATTAAAAGGCAAGTGGCAGCCCGCTCCAGACGTGTGGACGGAAGCGCCTCGAAACCGCCTCCTTCGTCCGGCACAGTTAAATGCAGCCATTACTCCGCATGGGAGAATGGTCACGTGTCATTCTATTTCATTCGGCTCCATCAGCTCGACGATGCATTATGCAAGGGTGGTAATGGTGGGTATGCTCTATAACTGGTCTCGGGGTTTAGCCTGCAACTCGCTCAGCTTGTGGATGAGATTGTTTTGGCCGAGTGTGCCAGGCTTTAGACCTCGGCCCTCTGTGCAGAAGGTCTTGGTCTTCATCCTGGCTCGCTCTGGCTCTCTGGTTTATCTGCTTCAACAGAATTTGGCACCTATGCGGTCTCGTTAGCTCCAAAGTTTCTGGGCTCTGTGCCATACTCTCAGCGTCGCCTTGGTTCACTCTGGTCAGCATTCGGGGGTGGTAAGCTCTGGTTTTTCCCTGTCTGTCATTTCAATTGATATTTCCTCACCTGGTCGGCTTTTGTGTGGCGAAAGGCTCCTTTGTACACCAGGCAGCACGATACCATAATGCCGCGAGAAAGAATGCGGCAACCTTACCGACGGGGAGGCTCAAAAGGTGGCGCTCGTGGACGAGATTCTCCTCCGTGGTCCTCAGCCTCACTCAGTTCTCCTTCTGAAGAAATTAACTCTCCAGGTGCTCGAAGGGGCCGCGGCAGAGGACGAGGGCAGGGTGGCACAGCGATGTGCTCGCTCGGCTCACACCCTTCCACGCGGTTCCGGTTCCCCTTTGTTCTGGATAACGCCACCTTTTATGTTACTGTTCGGCTCGAGAAATATGAGCACTCCGACCTACCAGCAGCTCCAGCGGAGCCACGCCCACCCTCGCCTGTTCAAATCTCTCGTTTGCAGCCTGCGGAGGCCTCGGGTGCGGCTGCGGGAGCAACGGCTGGAACAAGCGAGCCTGCACGCAATGAACCTCCCCACACGGATTCGAGCGCCTCTGATCCCTACGCCTGCCGAGTGGTGGAGGAACAACCATCCACCTCCATGGATGAGTAAGTCCTCTGCTTGGCTGCGCTTCCAGTTCCAGAATGGCAGCTCCATGGTTTTTGCACGATACTTATCATCGTATGTAATGTCTGTCAAGTGTCTTGGGACGGGTATGAATGGTAGCTCTGAGTCTGTAATGGGAGTGGGTAGCATAGCTCAATGTCTGTTACGTGTCTTGTCTTTGGATCGTTGGTAAGTTCCGTGTCGTTTTGGCAGGGCCAGAAAGAAATCTGCGTGTAACTAGCTTGTTATCTGCGTGTAACTAGTTTGTCATGTGTCAGGGTCTAGAGTCAGTGGACAGCTCCTTAGCTCCACAGTTTTCAGGTTTATGTTCAGTAATAGCGCGCTCAAATGTTCAGCGGCGGCCATCTTAGCATGGCGGATGTACTCTTTTGTAACAATTTTTGTATAATATAATAGCAGTAGTCTAATTTACAAAAAAAAAAATAATAATGTAAGATTAATATATGAATTTAAAATAAGTTAATAAACTAAGCATTGAAGTGTGTCCAAGAGATTCATGAAATCAAATAACAATAAAAATATACACCACATGTAATTTAAAGTATAAATGTATTTAATTTAATTTATTGTATTATATTTCGTAAATAAAAATATAGAACAAAATTATAGATGATTTGTAAGATGAGAAATTAAAAATCTATAGCATATTAAAATAATTATTATTCTTATGTAAGAACCTCTAAATTAAAACATATAACTAATTACATAATCAACAGAAAACTATTCAACTAATTAATATAGAGTTTTGAAAACATTTACAAAAGTTTGTGTGTAGCAACAATATACAATACTAGTGATTTCAGAGTTGTAACACTACCTAGATCCTAACAAAGTTTTGGGGACAACTCTCCACCGAACCATAGGCTCAACTGTACATAATATTTGTACAGTTGACCACACCTGAGCCCTCAATCAACTACTATTTCTAGGGAATCCTTTGTCTCACAACAGTTTACTATAGAAAGAATGAATGAATATTTTTCATCTCCCTTTTCATCCATTAAATGGAATCAACTATTCCAAAAATAAAAAGAAATTAGAACAAGATCCGTATACACACAATCAATGTGTCAACATGTCATCTTTTATTTATTTATTTTAAGTTTACTTAACTCAACATTTTTCTTCTTAATTTAACTTTTACTTACTTTTATATTTATATATATATAATATATATATAACTTAGTTTATTGTTTATTATTTTTTTATTAATTATTATTATATTATTATTATTATTATTATTCTTCTTCTATTATTATTATAGGCCATTACATCATATTCATATTATAATATTTGAGAAGATATAATTAATAAACATACAAAAACTTTGTAAATTTCAATATAAAAAATAATAATTTCTAAAAAATTAAAATATACTTAAAATATAAATAATTGTTATAATAATATAAATGTAGTTATAAATTAAAATACATTTTACATAATAAAGTAATATATTCATATTCATAACATTATATTTAATAACTATATATATTGAAATTCAATTAATAAATATATAATTTAGTACTTACAATATAAAAATATGTCACATATGTTGTACAATTCTTCACAATTTGATAGTCTAATATATTATTATACCACTACCACTATAACTGTTAGGTGTTTAGGAATTTCCTTTCTATGAAAAGAAATTATAATATCTATATCACATTAAAATAAATTAAAATAATTATGATTCATATTCATAACTATGATATTTCAAATGCCCATAGGGCATAGAATATATAGTAATGGGTTGTACTATTAAGGAACTATGTGATGTGAATGTCAAGAGTTTGAGATCATAAACTTGTCAATGTACAAGAATTAAACCTATGTGGAGAGGATAACAAATATTTCACTCAACCACTGAGGCTAAACTTAAATGGCACATATATAATGTAGATCAATCTTAACTTCAGAAAGAAAGAAAAAAATAATGAGTCACTTGCACCTTGAGGTATTTGACTTCTCTTTGGGCATGGAAAATTTGAAATTTATACTAAATCATATTTCTATGCTATGTGTTATGTAATAAGTTTTTCTTTATTTTCATTTCCATATATCCATTTTTTTGTGAAAGTTCATGGATTCTTGAATTGGTATAAACAATTATTAAATCATGTTGCATGGTAGATGAAGGAATATTTATTCCCCAGGGTTTCACTATCTTATGTATTTTATTTTGCGGATAAGCATGTTTATTTTGAAATAGGGCTTCTAATTTTTTAGTTTTTTAATTAAAAGAATTAAGTGAATGGGTGAAATTTAATAAAAAGAGAGTATTCTTCATTGTCTTCACACATAAAGAGATATTTTTAACTCTAAGCTTAGTATTTAATCATATTTTTTTCTCTAAAAAAAATAATATTAAATAAAGTAGGATAAAAGATAAGGTTAAATAGGAATGGATTATTGCTATAAAAAGGTGGAATTAAAGAAAGTTTACTTAATTATAGGAGGATATATTTTAATTCTAATAGTACTATCCTATTGGTGTTGATTAACTATTCAACTTATATGGTTACACTAGTAATATATGCATTTTATTATTTTTTTCTTTCAAGTTTTGTCTTTCTCAACCACTTATACTTAACATTATATTCTTGATAACACTCTTTTTTTATTGTAATTATATTTTGTTTTCATTATTGGATTTATCCATTAAAGTTATTCAACATATTATTTATTATACCTAAAAATATAAATGTTTGTTCAAACCAAAATTATGCTCATTTCTCTTCCATGATAAAACTTGTGAGGTAATAATCATTAAAAAAAGTGTTGGATAAAAATTAAATTATTTTTATATTTTAATTTTATGTAATATTTATAATATAATTATATTTTAAATATCAAATTTTTAATGATGTTATAAAAATGATATATTACTTACTAAAAAAAGATATTTGTTTATGAACCAAAATATCTTTTCATATAACTCAAATGAAACAAACCCATGTATTTTCCAAATATTCTTATCAAACACTCTCGATATGTCCAAATACTATTTTCAACTCATAACTACATGATATATTAATTTACTAGCCATAATTCCATATCAAGCCATCTCATCATCCAACCTTAAAATCAAATGCAATTTTTATTAATGAATAACCCTATTGCATAGGGAAAAATTTATTGGTATGCAAAAAGATGATCTCAGCTTCATAACATTTATTCAATTCCCAAAGCTCAGTATACTGTATTCCCAAGTTATATGAATCAAGCTATCATTAAATGCATCAAGCTAGGATGCATTCTGCAATTTGCTTTTTCCTAGACAAAATTAAATAAAGCATAGAGAAGTTCAAGTAGGCCATTCTCTAATGAAAGGTTCAAACAAAAAATGAAAAAGGAAAAAGTAAGTCTTTAGAAAAGAGAAAAAAACTACGGTGTTTCTATTATCCCTAAAATATAACTATACTATAAATATATTGTCCCTAAAATATAACTATACTATAAACATAGGTGATTTGGACACGAATTTGGTAATTACTTTTACATGTGACAATTATTTAAGGAGAAATAAAACCCATCATATTTCATTTTACTAACCTGAGTTCAATACCTAGAGAAAACTATAACGAAATGAAGATCAAATTCAAAGTCTAAAAGAGAATAAAACTTCAAAATTGCTATTATGACATATGGAAAATATTAATATAACATTATATTTCAAATTACCGTATACTACATGTTCAATATGCGGAGGCTTCTTGATAAATTCAATGAATGTTAGAAAAATATTTTATGTTCTAGTCCTTCCTTTTGTTAATGCATGCAGTGTGGTTATGGATCCCTCTTATAGTCTCACTAAAACCAGCCATCCTAATTACTTCCCTGCATCATATATTCATGGCTTGCTAATAAAACTAGGGTGGGACTCATATCCCTATACAAACTATACACGTAAGTGATTAAAGGGAGTTTTCACATTATCGATGACTTAAAAGTGGCAATAGGGCTATTAGGAACATAGACTTAGGGCTATTAGGAACATAGATTTGTATGAACTTATGCATATTCTTAATAAAGTTCATGCATTTATAAATATACAAACTTTTCGAGCATTGAATCACCCTAAGATACTCACCAAGAAGCTAGGTACATGGCACATGTGCATTCTCATGCATTTGGATTTGGAAAGCCTGAGATGACTAACCAAAATGCAAACTAGTACTAGGACATAGGTACATGAATGTGTACAAATTCTTAGGAATGTGCACATTTTTTTTTAGGAACAAACACATTCCTCATTTTTATATGCTCATGGACCATTTTTTCTACCTTTTGGATTTATGACATGTTTTTGGGATTTCGTTGAGGTGAGTATCACCTCCTTGGTTTATATTGAGTATCAAATCAATGTATTTAATCTCCTTCAAATTTTAGATAATAATTCAGTGTCTTTTTTTTTGTTTTTTTGGTTTAAAATTGGAGATAAAAATAAAAACCTTGTTGAATGATAAGAAACTTGGTTACCATGGAGCATGATGGTAACTAAAAACCACCATTATGAAACCCCAACTAAGAACAACCAAACCTCAACTTAGAATGAAGAAATCCTATTGTCGACATCAATGCATCTTTAGCTAATTTGAGGAGACTGATACAAGCTTACAAAACACTAGAGAGCCTTCACAATTGTCTCTCTCAAGTTCACTAAATTCAATCATATGATTCATTTCTAATTCTAAATCCCTATCAACTAATATTTTCAATTATAGGGATAAAATGTATGAATATTATAATTTTTTCCTAATTAAATACCAAATTGTAGACTTGAACGTTACCAAACATGATTTTATATCATTGCTCGTTGACCTAAGAAATAACCAATAGGAAATGCATTTGTATGGATTAGTGACACTACCATCCATTCTGACACCATTGGACATGTAGGTAGTTCATTGTTTTTGATAAACCTCATTGTAATAATAAGGAATTCCTCTATATTTCTTGAGGAAATTATTGACATACTTTAGGCTAGGACTACATGTCAACTGCTTTGACATGGGATAATTTTAGGAGGTCGATCATGGGTCTTCCCAAGATAGAGAGAATGCTAGATGAAACCCATCAATAGGTCCTCATCCACCTAGAAAAATCCATAGCCCCCATTTCTAGCATCCTCTACTAATAAATGGAATTAACGAAACTTGGAAAACAATGGCATAATGACAACAACCTTAGTGCAACACAAAAACTTTGTAGCATCATCATGTTGGAAAATCAGGAAACTTATGTATTATAGATGATTTTCCTTTACTTAAAAATTATTTTTGATATATTCTTGTGTTTTATTAATTTTATTAGTCCTTGCGTGTCAAGAAATTACCAAAACCATGAATATTACAACAAGACAAAGAACACAAGATATAAGCTCCAAGCCAGGGTGAAACCCCTTTAAAGCGAACACCCAGAAAAATGATTCTCTTCTTATATAATATTCTTAAAATGATACTTCGAAGACATAAATTCAAAATCCTAAGATCCTTCCCAGCACCAAGTGAGCCCCCCAACAAAGTCTTCTTCAAGGAAGCTTCCAAACTTCAACCTATTGCAACTTCATCCCATATTTTTGGCCCTACAACTGTACCTCAGAATTTCAACCCTACAATTTTTTCCTCCAACAACTAACAACAAAAAAGCCCTAACATTTCACATGCTAAGAGAGAGACATGATCCCAAGAAAATTCAACTTCTTTTCTTCCTTTCTTTGTCCTTCTAGCTCTTCTTCTCCTTTGTTATTGCAGATCAAACTTGATAATGAGTGAGCTTACCAAATGAGGTCAATGGCCTTATATTTATAGCCTTATTGAGTGTTTGAATAACCCTCACTTAGGTAAACTTATCCTTTATTGGGGCCAACTTGGTCTTGGAGGAATATATGGTTTTTTCTTGACAAAAAAATATTTTCCTTTGTTACAATGAGTCCAAATGGGACAATAATGCATGACATAAATTCTTCTTTGACCTAGAAAGACTTGGAAAGACTTAGAAGCATGAAGAACATGATTTTGACCTAGACTTTAGCATGAAACCCATGCTTTACATAAAAATTAATTTTTATTTTCTTTCTTTTTATTTCTCTATACAAAGTATACAATTTCATGATTACAAATAGGTCATTATGAAGACCAAACCTAGTTACAATTTACAAAACTCACTCTTAACTATGGAGGTATTCATAATAACATCACATGGTACAAGTAATCTCATCCTTGAATCATTCTCATAAGAAGAGACTGATTGATAAGACATTTTTGTCAAGCATCTATATCATTACCACCATTTTCCTTGAAGGCCTTAACTAGACAATATCATCTCCATTCAAGAGCATTATGCTGGGAGGATTTACATGAGTTGTCACACTACTTATAAGTCACATACCCCATCCGAATTTTCACCAGGTATGTCGTTTTATGACTATTCTTATCTTGGATTTCCAATCCCGAATCCTCAAAGAATATCGATCCTCTTTGACTACTCTTACCTTGGATTCCCTACCTCATCCTCAAAGAGTGTCAACCAACAACTTATATTCATGGATTCTACAATCCATAAGGAGTTTCAATCTTAGATGCTTATCCAATCCTACATACTCCATTATTACTTTATGGCCTTCAAAAAGACGTACAACTGTTTGTCTTGGGCTAATGCATGACCCATAAAGATAAGAACTATCTGACATCACTCCCTCACAATTAGGGATGAGATGTCTACTAGACCAAGCTTACCTCTCAGGTACTCAAGTGCATTGTTTGGTAATTCTTCAGTTAGAATATATACTACTTGTTCATTTGTAGGTAGATATTGCAACTCCATGACCCCATCTCATACCAAGATTTTGATGTAGCATTACTTATTATTTTTATGCTTCATCCTAGCATGAAAAACTGAGTCTTCCATCAATGTTATAGAACTTTCATTATCACAATGTATCTATGTAGGGATAAGTGGTGCTTTGAACAAATCCAGTAGTAATTTCTTGAGCCAAACTACTTCGTGAAAAAATTTGCTTGCAACAACATATTCAACTTCAACACTACTAAAAGAAATTGTATCTTGCTTTCTGCTCATCCATAAAACCATGGAAGACCCTAGGCTAAATAATCCACCTGTTGTGCTTCTTGCATTTGTCTCATTTCCACACGAATATGAATTTGTATATTCCATGAGTTGAATTTCATTACTAGTATACCAAAGGAACTGATGTATGGTTCCATGAAAATGCCTTAGAATATGCTTACTTTAAATCCAATGATCATGTTTTGGCCTTATCTGAAATTGACTAAGGGAATTTATTGCAAAAAAAATGTCAGACCTTGTATTTACTAGATACATCAAGGACTCAATCAATTGTATGTAGCATGTAGGATCCACCAGACTCGAATCTGAACCCCTCAAATTCCTTAGATTGGTAATCATAGTCCGAGTCATCATAGGCTTACTATTCATCATGCTAAATTTCTAAAGAATGTTGATCACATATTTACCTTGACCAAGATGTATTTCACCAGGCTTCTATCAAAATTATAGTCCAAATTAATAATGCATAATCCCAAGGTCCTTCATATCAAACTCGGCTACTCACTGCTTCTTGCATTCCCAAATTCGATTCTCTACACCTATGATAAGTAGAACATCCACATATAAGAGTATGATGATTGGTTCACCCTAGACCACCCTAATGTATAGGTTAGGACCTACAAAACTCTTGGTAAAACAAAGACTTAATAGGTATGCATCCATTCTTTCATACAAATCTCTAAGTTCTGGCTTTAAGCCACATAGAGACTCCTTGAGCCTACAGACACGAGTCTCCCTCTAGTTTATTTCAAATCATTGAGGATTCTTAATGTAAACCTCTTCATCAATGGTCCCATTCAAAAAAGTTTTCTTAACATCAATTTGATGGATGTTCCATCCCATAGTAGCAGCCAAAGAAACAAGTGATATTATTGATGTATATCTAGCTATAGGAGTGAAGGTTTCTTCGTAATCAATACCTCCTTTCTGTGATAAACATCTTGCTACAAATATTGATTTTTATTTGTCAATGCTCCCATATCCAACATGCTTTATCTTGTAAATCTATTTTGAAGTGACTATATATTTTTCATTTCTCCTAGGGAAAATTTCCCAAACATCATTCTTCGTGATTCATTGGTATTATTGCTACATTGCATTCCTCCACTCTTGATGTTTAGCTACATCTTCAAGTTACAAAAAATTTCATATTTTTTTAGGCCATATTATGGATGATTTTAGTTTCGATATAATTGTGGTGTTCCTTTAATATTTCTACAACTGTTTTGACACAAAGAGACGAGCCATTCCCACATGGGATGGACATATCATCCCCTTCCTAGGAATCGTGTTTCAAATTTTGTTTTATTTTTTTTATTAACTAATTAAATATTATAAATATGTATGTAGGTCAGGCCATTTTCTCATTAGTCCACACTCCCATTGACATATCATTCACCACCATTCACTATTCCTCCATTATTTTCCTGTCACTATTTTCTTTCTATATAAGTAATAATATACCATACTTACATGTTATAGAATGAGGTGTTATCTTGTATACTCGGTGCATCATGCCATTTTGATAAAAATGAATAGTTGAGATAATTGTGAGTGTGTATTCCATGGCACATTTTCTATGGATTAAAGTGTTTGTTTATTTTCTATTTAAGTGTTAGATTTCTAGTTTTAATTTGCATGTACGATATTTTAAAGTTTTGAAATTTAAAGTTTTAAAGTTGAAATTGATTTCCTTATAAAGATGCCAAAAAGTTGACCCAAGAATCAATCTCCATTCAAGACAAATATAAAAATATATCTATGAAATTGACTCTTGTATTAAAGCTCAAAAGTATAATTATTATTATGACGTCCATGAAATCTAAGTGTTTACTTGGATAGATTAAATTCCTTTCCACATGTTTCATAGACACATGAAATTATTGAACATGCATTCAAATCAAATTAATACAACAATTTAAGCCTACATTTGTAAATACTATAACATTTATATAGTTATGTATTCCTCTCTATAGTTTTACAATTTTTCAATCATGAGACCTCATCACAATTAAAGAAAGTGAGAAGGAGCCTTGCTTGCAACTAGAGCACATCAATTGATCATTAACAAATTCCAATGATATATTGGTATTAGTTAATAAATCAAATATTTTCTTAACCACACCTCCTCCAATTACAAAATCATCAAGGTAATATAATGTTAGAATAATTGCTTCTTGTTGGCCATACAATATTGACATTAACACATTAATCACATACAAAACCATACACATGGTCATCATACACCTATCATGCCACTACCAAGCATGCAATTCCTTTTAGGCCCTAATGATATATCTAGATCTAATATCGCATATAGAGCTCGGTCTATTCTTGCATCTTCCCCTAAGACCAACTTTACACTACTTTTCCTTTGTTTTACCATTATTTGGATCATTTTTCCTATTTGAGGCTAAAAATGACCCCAATATTCCTCAAAAAAGGCTTTTGATAAATTAAATCCCTCAGAATTAATTCTCTTCCAATCAAACCAACACCTATCTAGGTTTAATCCACATGATAAGATCCATAGGAAGAAATTTCACTAATTGGATGTAATACACTGGCCTTATGAAAATATCTGGAACCACCAACTATCTCTTGTATGAAAACATTGTGAAGCTCCAATTACTAAAACTCCATGTACTCAAAAATGTTTTTAGAGACTATCCAAATTTGTCCCTTAAGAATATAACAATTTCATATGAAACCTTGTTACTTTTTTTTTCTCATGTTTTCATGAATGCATAGGTTACTAGATTTGGAGGATCTTTTGGAGTTATAAACATGCAAATTTTCCAATATAAGATGGATATGGAATTTCCATTAACGTATTTTTTTCACATACAATATACCATGAGACTTCAAACTCATGGGAATTTGTTAAAACAAAACCCTAATATATTTATTTAATTGTATGAGCTTCCTGAGAATCATACCAACTCATCAATGCTTCAGAAACTTATTCCTCAATATTAATTAATATCCTAAAATATCATTCTCTAGTTATTATATCACTTTTACATAATCCTTAGTGAGTGAAAGTGGCATAACATTAAATATCGTCATATAAATCAATTTTCATCTAGTGGAATGGTAGGAAAGGCATGGAACTAACTACAAATCAGTGTTAGGAATCCAACATAATTAAAAATTTACCTATCCAATTCATGATTAGAGACTTATGGTGAGTTGCAAATTGCTTGTAAGATCAATTTAGGAACACATTGTGAATTTTGTATGGGGTCATACAACCCAAAATGAGCATCATAAATGAGTTCCACATACTCCAAGCATATGTTCTTGGCCAAGGCCCATGTTACCACATTATCCACAATGACTAAAGCTATGGTTGTGTAATCCACCACCTTGTGAAAAAATTTCTTTAGTATTTACTAATTGAAATAATAACTCCAAATACCCTCAAATAAATTATTTTTGGACGTACACAATCCTATGAGAAGAGTTCCCTTGGATACAAGCCAGTGATAGGAGTCTAGAAAAGCTAAATATTCACCCATATGAATCATGGTTTGAATTTTAAGGCTATTTGTAACTCACTTCCTGGATCCATTTAGGGACATATGGTGAATTTGGTCCAAGAGTATGAAAACAAAACCAAGTAGTGTAAATGAGTTTCACAATATTTAACCAGTGTGTTTGACCAAGGCCCATGTGACCACACTACCCATAATATTTGTGATGGTTTCACAAAATCCACCTCTTTTTGCAAAAGTAGCATCAATATTTACTATTCAAAGCCCTAGCTTTGAAGATATTCAAATATACCAATTATAAACTTATGGAATCCTAGAAGGTGGGTACCTTTAGTTGTAACAGAGTGTGAGATTCAAATAAACATACCAATAGAATTGATTGTTCACCCATTTGAGTCCAAGTTCACTAGGGAGAAGGCATTTGGTTCTTGAACATTGAAGTAGCATGATAATAAGAAGGTAGAATAACACTAATTTTGGAAAATTGAAGAAATAGGAAAGTTTTGTAGAGTTGATGGCTAAGCCCCAGTGTCAAAAATCCTAATTTCACTAATATAAAAGAATCTAATGTGCATATGAAAATGTTTTTTCTTTATAATTTGAATGAGGTGTGTAAGTAGAAGTTGATAAGAAATGATAAATACATTGTAGGCACAGTACAAAATTTTGTGTATAATATTATTAAGTGTCTGAAAGAGAACATAATAAACAAATGGGTGTGCAAGAAGGACTATAAAATTGAAGGAGGAGCATATTAGAGGTTTGAGAATCAAAATGCTATGTTGAATGGTTCATAACTAAAAGGGTATCATCTAGAAGTGGATGGATGATCATGTCTGGAGAGTTATAGGAATTAAGGAAGAAAATAAAGATACCTAAGGAAAAATAAAGTATGAGGAGTTTAAGAACATGCTATGGCTTTCTCCTCTTCTCACAATATAGACAAGCAGTGATATCTATAGAGAGAATTAACTACATGAATTCATCATGACCATCCCAAGCACATCTTTCCAAGAATTATTGGGTGATATTAAAGTTCATTGTTGTTCTTATTGATAGGCCTTCATGTTCCTATGACTCATTGGTTAACTTGAGAACAACAAAGTACAATGGAGTTAGAATCATTAAAAAATAAAAATAGGAGTAATTTATAAGTTATTTGAGTAGGAAAATATAACATAAAATAACAAGCCACTCACATATGTTGAAATAGAAAAAGAAATAAAAAACATACCACATACTTGAATATTTACCTATGGTCATTAAAGTAGACCATCCATATCACTTCTAATACTAATTGTCTCCATTAAAGTCTCATGTTTATGGTTAGTTAGGATGTATCATACCTCTAATGAGTTCTTGCTTGGCATTTCTGGTAGTTGGAGGTTTGTACCAATAACTAAGTTTGTACAATAGTATACAAATTGATATGGTCTATAAACTTCAACCACAAAGAACTTTTTCTTCCATGTTCTTTGAATCTATCCTAGATATTATTATTTTATAATCATCAACCCAATCATAAAACCAATGCCTTTATATATTGTTAATGAGAAATTAAGGGTATGTTTTCCATCTATGTAATCTATTAGCACACCTCATTTTCCCAAGGCTAAGAAAGGAGACCGAAGGAGGTAACCTCAAAGCAATATTTAGATATGGAACCTAGCCCTACCAGCTTCAGAGATGATTCTCTCAAGGATATCACAGCCAATGAAGTGAATGGAGAGGGAATTCATACATTAGGCTAGATATTAAGCTCAATGGTGTTTGATTTTATGGTTTTGCTGGATGAAGCTCATAGATCTAGGAACTAGGCTAAGATTTCTAATGATCAATTGAAAAGATATAATGAGGCAAGCTAGGCATGATCAATGACAGAAATAGTTTGTCGTGGTGGTGCAGAGATGAAAAGGTATAGGATCAAAATTAGCATGTAACCATGAATTCGTTCATCAAGAATAAAAAACACTAACATGAAAATCCCATCAAAATAGAGCATATAACTTATGAATTATATTTAAAACTCATGAGATGATCATAAGAAAGAATAGAGATGGTAGGAAAAGAAATATGAGAGAAAACACTGTCACGGAAAATAATACAAGAATCCCAAGATAATAACTACAATTCTCTGTTATATTACTGCAAAATGTACACTAGCTCCAAGCTATGATTCACCAACATCCAACCCACGATAATTCAAAATTTGAAGTATTTATACAATTATTTACATAACAAATATCTTAAAATAGAATTCAAGATTTGTTCCAAAAATTATAAAAATAGATCAACACTACTAATAATATCAGTTGGTTGAGTTATGGTGATGTTCTGGGCATTCTGGTGGTAATTGAGGCTCAAATAAACATTGTTGTTAGTCCTTTTGGTTGATGAACTGTGTTGTTGTCCTTGTTTTTCTGCATTCTGTTATGAAAATTGTTGTGATAAATGTGCAATGATGTCCTCTGTCCTTTTGTTGCTTAAAACGTGCTGGAAAGGTCCTGGCTTCCCTCTAAGAGGAGGTGAGATGGATGATTTGGTGCTCTATGAATGGAGGCTATGGTCATTTGGTTTGGAAAATAACATGAAAAAATGAGAAATTGTGACCAGGAGCACAAAAAATGAATTAATTTGACCATCCGAGGGAGGATAATGGGAGGATTATTATTCGTTGATATGGGACTGCTGATTTGGGCCGATTTAATCTAAGTCATTGATCTGGTTCGTTGTGTATCGCAATCGCATAAGGGAGAGAGGCCTTTTACCATGTTTCGTAGTGTTTTGCCGACGGGATGAACCCAAAAATTTAACAAACACAATCTATAAAACATTGCGTCCGAGATGGTGATCCGTCGCATTACTATCGCAAAGGGGAGGAAGGGGTTTAACACTAATTTTTCATGTTTTTTCGATGTGCCGGACTTGAAATCTTAAAAATCACAGCCCATAACTTTTCGGATCCATCACAATCGTAACTCAGAAATGGCTTCAACGGAGGAGGGACTTAAGAATATTGTGATCCCTGATTTCAATATCACATTCAACGGGGGGAATGTGTGATATGCGATATTGGTGGAGGGGAACAAGACTTTGTGATATTGCAACCACAATCGGGAAGAGGAGAGCTTATCACAATCACAGGCAGAGGAGGGTGAGTGGTAGATGTTTTATTGTTTCATGCGATATGCAATAATGGGATGATTCTTGTATAAATTTGTGAATCGTGATTGCACAATCACAATGCAAAGGGGTAGTAGAATAGGGAAAAGGGTTGATTCTTATTTCAATTTATGATAACATGTGGCCTGTGGGTCCTAGTCCCATGGGAAATAATGAAGGTTTTGATGCTTGGGGCTTTATATTTATGTGATGCGATAGACACAAAACAAATGTAAACACAACTAGAGTTGGACTATTATCAAACAATGGGAATGCATCTACATGGGTATACAAAGGGATTTCGAGAGAAGGATAGAGTTAAAAATAAGTTTTTTCCAAGGGAAAAATGGGTTTTGGCTAGGATTTAAGGATTTTTCCAAGGAAAAAGGAGTTTTTGATGGAAGGAGAGGATTTTATGAGGGAGATTGAGGGAGGTATATGGAGTATGAATGAGGATGTTGAAACAAGTTGAAATCCCCTTGAACATTTTTCCCCTAATTACTACTCTCATGTTGATGATCTAGGTGATGTCATGACTCTTTTTGACCATTTCGATGATTTGAAATTTATAATGACACCTAATGGATTATGAGACTGATGATTTGGACTTTCAACCTTGCAGTAGGACTAATCATGAGATGATGACTAAGACCAAAATGGAAACTTGACCATGAAACATAGGGTATAGTAACATGCCTAGACATATTAACTAGTGACCAAATTTTTATTTGAAAAACCTATTGAAAGTATAAAAAATTCACTTAGGACCCTATCAAAACTTTGAAAGAGTACATTTGATCATTGGTGACTAGCAAGACTAACAGAAACAAAAATTAGCTCTAGCTAGGGATGACAACTACATTAGGAGGTGTCAAGAATACCATAGACCAGGTAGCCTCGCCCATTAGGAAATGGTGTCAAAAATAATAAATAGGCCCAAACTCAACACTAAAATGACTAACTAACAAAACGTACAACAAAATAAAACTGAATTAACTTTCAAAACAACTGATCAGGAAAGCCTTAGGGCCTTCCCCATGGGCTTCAAACTTTCATGATAACCACACTTGGCAACAAAATAAACTGATATGTACAATGAAAATGCGAAATTACTGAAGAAATTAAGTGAGGTAATGCTTGAGGAATCGACCATTGAATTTTCCTCCTGGTAGCGCTTGGCCATTTAGTTCTTCCAACAAGTAGGCATTTTGAGCTATGAAAACTAAAATTTTGTATGGTCCTTTCCACAAGTTATCAAACTTTCCATGCTTACCTTTCTCTTCATTTTGGGCATCCCATCATAGAGCAACATATCCCAAACTAAAATCATTTGGCTTGGTTTTTCCTAAAGCTTTGAAGTATTCTGAAGGAGGTCCTCTTTAGACTGCTATAAATGAATCATATGATTGATCCTCTGTTGAATATCATTGGGTTCACTGTCAATTTCCTGCAAAATCTTCATTAATGGGACAACAAGAGAAGTGGAAAAAATAGTGTCTACTCCATATACCAACTGAAAAGGTGACATATCTATGGACTTCTTAGTGCTCACTCTGTCTTCTCATAGAGCATTGATCAACTTTTCGTGTCAATTCTTCTTTTTTTCTTCTAGCAACTTCTTGATGATATTAACCAATGATTTATTTGATGATTCAACCAGCCCATTACCTTGTGGGTAATATGTTATTGAATGCCTGAGTTTGATGTGGTACTTGTCATATAAATCAATCATTTTTTTCGACTTGAAGGTTGTTGCATTATGAATGATAATTTTCTATGCACAACCAAATCGAGAAAAAATATTAGAATCAATAAATTTAATTATTACCACATACATGGCTTGTCTAGTGGGGATGGCCTCAATCCACTTTGTGAAATAGTGAATTGTTGTTAAAATCCACTTATGTTGAGCTGAAGATGAAGGGTGAATCTTGCTGATGAAATCAAGACCCACTGCTAAAAAGGTGCTTGGAAAAAAATGGGTTGCAAGGAAATGGTAACAACTTTTTCTTTCCCTGAAAGATTTGACACTCATGACAACTCATTACAACTCTTCAGACATCAGAAAATAAACTTGGCTAATAATGCCCAGATCTCAAGATCTTGTTTGTTCTAGTCTTCCAATAAAGGTGACCATCACAATCACCCTTATGAAAGTCATTCATTACCTCTTTTTCTTTGCTTTCGACCAGAAAATTAAAGAAAATCCCCA